>JAGGCA010002203.1:12125-26408 GCA_022876805.1 Osperalycus tenerphagus | reverse complement strand
TAAATGGTGACAGCAATAAATATGTAACAGGGTCACCAAATTAAGCAGTGAATGCGACATAATGACGATATGAACTCTATAACCCGATTAATTGTTTCTCTCTACATGCACTCCTTTTTCTAGACGATTGTAGATGAAGATCAGAATCAGACGCGTGACTCTTCTTCATCATCATCATTATCGTTATCGTTATCATCCGCATCACCATCATAACTGTCGCACTCCGCACACGAGTCACTCAATGATATGTGGTCCACATTCGACGTGGTCACTGTCTCACCGGCAGTGCCTTCCGCAATGTCCACAGCAGATGGGCACAAATCGTTGTCGAACAGCGCGAGGTCGATCTCATCGAATGTGCTGTTATCCGAGCCACTCGGAGAAGTGGGAAACTCGTCGAGAAAGTCAAAGCACGAGACGGCCTCGCGCTCCTTGTCTCCAAATCGGTAGAAGAAGTCGTGCCGGTCAACGATCGACGCTCTCACTCGCGGCACGAAGCTAATCACCAAATCTCGATTCGATGCTGGAACAGGCGAACATTGTTAGACAATGTCAAATATGTCAAAGTGATGGCACGTACCTCGTTTGCGGTGTCTTCTGTACCGGTGCAAGGCGTGCAGGTGCTGGTGGCTGAGTTGTGCTCGGCTCAGATCACCGTAAATGTCGTCGTCGTCCTCACTCGAACCACTTTCCGAACTGCTCCTGCATTCCTTCCGATTGTCGTCAAGCAGATGATCACCTTTACGATGAAGATCTCGCAGTTGTTTGCCAGCACTGAGATGTACCCATGACGTGACGTGGCCTTCTTTCGTGTCACTGTGAGTCTCACTTTGAGATTTTGATGATCTCTCCACCTTACGATGCAGTTTCCGCGGCGACCTTTTAGGCGAACATGGCCCGCTCTTAGGTGGCCTCAGTGACTGCTTTTCCGGTTGCTGCGGTGGCAGATCTTCAAAGTTTTCAATCAGCGAGTTCAATTCCTTGATCTTCGCAGCCAGATCGCGTTCCTCTGACAGTCGTCTCTCGAGCTCTTCTGCCGTTGGAACAGTGCTGGCCAGTTCTGTTCGTTGTTGTGCAGGTGCCTCACAATTCGAACCAGATGACGAAGATAAAGATGATTTGGTCGCGGATTTCCTGTTCGCGAAGTTCTCCCCTTCTACTTGGTCTCGAGCGGGACCGTTTTTCTGATGCGCGACGTCTTGCTTGGCGTTTTCATTGGCTTTTTGATACGATCTGATTTTGTGATCAGAATTGGCCTTGCGTACAGGGCCATGTATTTGACTAGTTTTGCGGTGCTTCGTCGATTTTTTCTTCATTTCGTCGAGTGACGGGCTCTGTTTCGGCAACGGGATTCGGGTCGGTGTCTTCAGTGGTGATTTGTTTGCCGACGACAGTGACGAACAAGTCGAAGAAGGCTGCATCTGCGTCCTGATTTCATGATTGCCACTTTTTGGGTGGCCCTGCTCATCATTGACCACCTGCGAAATATTTTCTGACGCACTCGTTGATTGTCGATTGCTTGAGAAAGTTAGTGTCACGTTTTGCTGAGGTTTTACATGAACGGTCGGTTTCTTTGCTGGTATTTTCGAAGGCGATGCAGGCTGACACGATGTGGACTGCTGACCATCACCGCGATCGCTGCGTCTCATCCTGATACCAGACAGTGAAATCTGTTTTGTCTGATTACTCGATCCTTGTCTTGGAACTGAGTGACTTTCTGACCGTCTTGCAGAATGTATCTTCTTGCGAGAGGCATCGAGCATTGTTTTTGTCTCGCGCACCGTCGAGGACGATCGCGAATCGGTACCATCGACTCTGTGCGAACTGTCACTTGCTAATGTTGACTCTCCCTTGCTCGAGTCAACAAGGCATAAACGATAAAACTCTTGATTAAATCGCCCTGCCTCCGAACCAGTGATGTGACACGAAGTGGCAACTGGATGCTTTTCAGCACTTTCTGTAGCTGTCACCGTGGTGATGTCGAACTGATTCGTGGTGCGTTTCCTCTTTGTGAACGTGTCTCCTTTGTTTACTTCTCTGTAATGCTTCAAATCGACCTCTTCCCAATTTAATCCGCCCGTGTCGAAAGCCTTGTTGCAATGGACCTCATTCAAAGCTAGCGTGACTTCGCTGTCATCCCACTTCAGCCCACCATCGTTCTGAAGCCACCTTCTAACAAACTTGTGACTATTAGCGACGCACTCATCGACACTTTTCTCACTTCCGCTGATGTCAAACAGGTGCATCATTCTCCTGTCCATCTCGAGCTCATCCGACAGAACGGAACTGCTCGTCGAGAGACTTGAGCTTAACATCGATGACCGATTTCGTCGTGCAATGATGCCTTTTGCTCGGCTCTTTGTTGGCTTTTTCTCATGTATGCTGGCTTCTAACTGTTTCAAATATTTCAGATTTTTCAGCGAACCAGGAAACAGCTCTGAGTCGGAAGATGTCCGCCGCAGATGTGAGCGTGGCAGATGTCCGACAGTGGTGTCAAGACTGTTACCAGATTTGAAGTTGTGACTGCGATCGTTAGAACACGATTGACACATCTGCTGAGTTGGTTTCGAGTTAGCCATTTCTGACAGTTCTGTAAGAAGTGCTCTTGCTGTGGGCGAATCGATCACAAATGAATCCTTGTCACTGAAGTCCGCAGAAGTGGCCTTCTCGGCTGTCTCCACGCAACTGGACTCTCGACCGCGATGTTCTCTCACGAAATTCTGTCGACCGGCGACAGGCGAGTGACGCTTGGGTAACAAAGGCGGAAACGTTCTGCGGTAAGTCTTCTTATTGCGTTCATATCCGGGCGGTGTCAACAGTTTGAAGTAAGTTGAATCCAGTGATAGTCTCTTGTGCGCAGTTAATACTCCAGAATTCGCTGCCGACTCTAGCAGATCCTCCGTTCTGCTAATCAAGTCACTTAACGCATTAGCTGTCTCTTTACAATGTTCAACTTCGTCTTGCAAGTCTTCATTCGTTTCCTTAATTTCATGAATATCATGAGTTGTGCGGAAATTCGATGTGACAGCGACAGAAGACGAGGTCGATTCAGGTTGCACATCGCTTGACATGGTCGAGTAGCCTTCGTCTTTTCCGGCATGCTCCGAACTCTGTTCGCCCTGCATCGACAGAGGACTTTCATTTTCTGTCGAACTCACTGCGGTGACAGGTGCGAGTTGCATTCGAGTGCTGCTGATCATCAGCTTGGTCGGCGACTCAGTTAAGGGCTGATTGGCAACAGGACTGTGACCGCAAACACGACTAGTAACTGCTTCCCGATTGATCCGTGAATCGTATCTGCTGGAAATTTTGTCATCTTCATAAAGCCGTTTAAGTATCTCTTTCGCTGAAAGACTATTTGATGATGTGTCATCCAAATTGGACGTTTTCGCAGAATCGACAGTGGAATCTGAAGAATTCTGTGAGCTTAGGAGAGAGCTGCTCTTCGCTAGACTAGATTGCGTGTCAGTCGAGACTGGTGAGCCAAGAACAACATCCATCGACTCGTTCCTATCCAAATCAGTCCATTTGGAGCGATTCATTCTAATATTCTGGGTCATCGTCGATAAATTTGGTAACACAGCTGATGGCTTAATCAAGTATTTTTCGCCCGCACGTGCTGATGGTGGCAGTTTTAAGTCAATGTTGGTTGTTGTTTGCAGTGAAACAGGACTAACACGATGCTGGTATCTGGTAAATGCGCTCGAATGGCCGGGAATGCGTGGTGATGATGAACAGGTCCTGCCGAAGTCGCTGATCGCTGAAGATCCCGGGGCGAGGCTAACGAACGAATTCGGTTTCAAAGTGGAGCACGTCTCGTTGAGTGTTGGCCAAGACGGCAATTCGACCGAAACTTCACTGCGTGATGGGCCACATTCAAAGCCGCGCATCATTTTGAGCAGCGACGACGTTGATGAATGGTAGATGTGCTGTTTAAATACGAAATTAAGGAAACGATTCTGCTGCTCCAAATCCTGCAGACGGCGATGTAACTGAATGCATTCTTCCCGCAAACCCTGCATAAACAAAACCACGTTTAAGAGCACATCAACATGATGTCGTCTTCAGCCAGACAAACCTTCTGTGTCATGATAGTCTGCATGACGTGATTTGAAATGTCATTAAGACATCGCTCATACTCTAATCGTTGCTGTTCACTCTGAAGCAGCAGTGTGGAGTTTTCTTGCTCTAACAAGTGAAGCCTCTCAAGTAAAATTCGATTCAACGACTTTTCTCGATCGTCGTGACGATTGCTCTGCAAGTAGTAAGAAGAGTTGCTATTAGCACAGATGACAGAATAGATAGGAAACGGCTCACCGAATTTGTCTTCATGCTCTTCAGCTGATCAAGAAGTAGCAAATTCTCTTTCTCCAATGTCGTCACACAAGTCTGGTAGGTGCGCAGTTTGCTCTGACAAATGGAGAAGCCAGAATTATACCAGAATGACTCCACTCAATAGTGACGACCCACAAATTGTGCTGATGTCATAAATCAGTAACCTGATAATGAACGCACTCATAAATTACCTCGTAAGCAATAGCAAATGACGGTTGTTCATGCTTGAGACGATCGACGCGCGATTTGAATTGCAGAAGATGCTGCATTATATCCTCCATCCTAATTAACGGAAGATGTAATGTTAGTGTCAACTCGACAAGCATTCCTCTGCCGTCACTTTGACTCACTTTTCGCATTCTTCTTCCAATGTCGAGAGACGGTTCCGACAGTTATCCGACTCTTCGATAATTTCTCTGAGTCGCGCTTCAGCCTCGACTCTCATCATCTTTTCACGCTCCAAATCTCTGGTGACAGAGTCGTCCTAAAAACGAAAGTGAAAAGTTTATGCAAATTAACTTATGGCAAACAAGAAGACCTAAAATATGAGCGTATTTTTATGAGCAGAGTCGTTTGCCAAGCGTCATTCAATAAAGCGATGCTCGCAGCAGTTACTCGGAAATAGAAAATTTTTCCAATTGCATTGTGGCACGAGAATAAAAGTTAAATCCGCGGTTGTAATATTATTGCGTCTCTTGTGCACATATTGCATTATTGCATTCGAACAAACTGGAGAGATGCGGAAGCACTACTGTGTAACGTTATTGATTGGTGGCAATATCGTTTCGAATGTACAAACATCGTTTTAATAATGCAGATATTACCACAAAGAATGAATTACCTAATCGAAAGACAATGAAGCAGTTCTGTTTGTGTGTGCCGGGCTGGAAGTGGAGGCCGACAGTTGCCTGTTTCTCCAACACTATGACGCGAGCGTTGCGATGTGCTTCTCACTGAGACGAAACACTAGAAAATATCGAATCGCTCTCAGGAGTATTACAAACTCACTGTATGAGTGCCATCACACACACCATACTATTTGCCAACCAATTTCCATATAATGCGAGGTAAACTTATTCAGATGCAGAACATTGAATTTATGCGCAATTCACTAACGCAAATGACAAGAGTGCTTGGACAGTGCGCAACTTAAAATAAACAGGCGGATTGAAAATTGATCGCAACAGTGAAATGGTTGGAGCAGAACTCGTCAATATCGTTATCAATAAATGTCAGGCTGTGCATGATCATTTCGCAAAAGCGCGACGGGAATCACTTGGAGAGACTTAGCGAGTAGTTGCGCGCTGCACACGTTGATTAAAACGGAGAACTCACTCACGACATTTAATGAGGCGAGACAATCTGTGTAGGAGAAACGCTGTTCGAAAAGGAAAAAAATCACTCAGGCGAGCCAGTCTCAGTAGAAAGAGTTACCCGACAATCTTGAAAGAGTTACCCGACAATCTTGAACGAGTTACCCGACAATCTTGAACGAGTTACCCGACAATCTTGAAACATCAACATTGACAGAGCGAACAGCGACGAACACGACGCAAGTCTAACATCATACAATTAATCGTGTCTGCTGGCGAACAGCTTATCTGTAATCACGTTGCGTTCGCCGGTACACAAATGAAGCTATGCTCCACTCAACTGATTTATTCACAATGTCACTGACAGTATTGAACACGGAAATTTGTATTCTTTTCCAAACCCCGGTGGTCTGTTACCAGCGAGTCACTAATCAGCGGCCATTCTGACGAAGATCAGGTCGACCAGTTCCATCAGATAACTGGTGACAGATGAATAAAACATAATCGAAGATGCTTTATTATTTTGGTTAGACAAGACGCAGCTGGAGCGCGGATCTTCCGTCGCGTAATATGCAGAGATTAGGCCGATGAGCAAGTGAGAGCCACCATAAAGACCGTCTGTTGTTTTAATTGAAAACACCCCAGATTAACGCTTGCCTTAGACTCGATAAGGGATCGAACGAATCAAAAATCGTGCCAACAGAGATTAGAAGTGGTATCGTTCAATGGCACCGAGAGCCAATACATAGACAATGAGTTGCATCGCAGCAGGCATAATTGAGAAATAGATATGTCGCTTCATTGAACCGTAAACAAAGAGCCATAAATACACGTATCATAAATAAGGAGATACTCTCCATATATCGGAATGACTACTCTACGACGATCGATTTGCTCAACTGTCGCATCGAGCAACACAAGTAAATCATAACGGCAAAAGAAGGGGCGACGGGCTGCCTGGCATGCTTTAGACAAAGTACAGTACAAACAAGGCTAGTAACGGCCGGATCCGAAAAATGTCTACATGCAAGACGACACGTTTATCATTATGGCCGTGTAATGGAGAGCGAGATAAGATAATGATGGAGTGACCAGGGCCAGGTTACCACTCCGTCTAACATCTCAAGTCCAAGTCGATACCAAGTTCATACATCTGTATCGTGTATCAGTACAGCCAAACACATTTCTAAGGTTCTGCTTCCCTCCGCAATCTGCGTGATATCTCCTCAGTACCCACGACTCTTCACTGAACAAACAATTACAAGTTTAAATTGAAGTGAACGCGATTAAAAGATTTCGCGAAAGCTTGGCACTGTTGCGATACATCTCTGAAACGAATGCACTCAACACAGTCGAAATTTGAAAGCGAAGAGAAAATAAAATGTGATGGCTTTGTGTTGATCACCGCTGAGAACATTTTGCTCAGATTCCTCCAAGATCGATGTCATGTATCAAAAGAAAACGAGGAGACAGCTCAAAATAGAGGATGGGGATCAGAGAAAAGCGCCGGCGAATAATCTCAGTGGTGCTGATGTACGGAGAGAGTGGAGACGAGATGTCGGGTGCCGAATTGTAATGCCAACGAAATCTGAACGCATCACCAGAAGTGATCTCTTTACATACAGACATCACGAAGACGCGAATGCATTCCCATTACGAAGACAATGCGAAGATAGAACTCAGAGCGGAGAAATGGCGCGCAGTAAGAGATGAAATTCCGGCAATGAGCGTGAATTATGAGCGAACGGCGATCGCGATAATAATGTGACGAACGTGAAACGTTCGTGGAAAGAGACCAGAAGAAGTTCGCTTCCATCACGAGCGGCAATAAGGCAGTAACTGCGATACTCAAACTTCTTACGTTTGCCCCAACTCGAACCGATAACAGAAATGAGACGGCATTCGAGCAACGAACCTCGTCCCTAATCGAAGCCCAATACTCACAGAGCACTGCCATCACAGCCAAGCTTCATTAAGTTTATCGCATGTCGAGTTTGTTCATCTTCTCTTCTCTTCTTCCTCGCCTAATCAAGCCATCATAAGCTGCTTAATTCCTGATTCGCGAAGTTTGTTCACGCAATAAATAGCACGACGGTTGCATCATTGATTCATTAGTTGACAAAATATGTAGCTCCGAACGCGTCATGCAAATCGGATTTGTGCACGTTTGACACAACTGTGCTGATGTAATCGCGCCTGTGACAAAGACGACACGGACTGCTTTGAAAGCTGACAGAAACCGTGCAATGTGAAGCACGAAATCGCACCAGAGAGCAACGCACCGGTAACACAGCGCGCGTGAAAACAGGAAGACAAACCAGACAACGTGCAGGAATAACAGAGACGCATTCATTGTACAGTGTGTATCATTGTACAGTGTGTACTCATCAAAACTCTGTGCCATGATAGACGCTCTTATCAGAAGTGGGGCGACGCAACACAACAAAACGCATTATTTCCGTGGAATGTGCTTGTTGATTACAGAAATGTGATTTCGTTTTCCGCGCGACGACTGTGAGCGAACGATTTTAATGAAATGACGAGCGGTGCGTCTAAAATAAGAAACACTCATACCAAGTAAAACGTGGCTCAGCTTCGTGCCGAAGAGCGATGCAATTCTCAGGCGCGATACACGTGTCTCGTGGGGCAAGTCGATGCGAAAACAAAATCGTCCAATGCAATCGCATCGCTAGTGGCAACTTGAATACTTCTCTACAGGAACCTCTACCTAAACATATCTCGAACCTTGAGAGTGCCCCTGCGAAAGTGTGCGAAGTGTTTAGAGCTATGCTTGCCAGGGAAGCTCAACCTACCTGCTTGCTTGCTATTTGAGTGAAGCAATGTGCACGTCAGCAACGATCAATTTGACAAAGGCTTTGTCACTGTTCAATGCTGCGTGCTCAGAATGTTTCATCAGTCCATGACGGGTATGAAGAACCTCGTTACTGGACCATCAATTGAAATTGCTAAGAAAGCTTTAGGCGCAAATGCATCAGCAACAAACAGTCGAAAAAATGAGACAATCTTACATTAGATATGAATGAATGCGATCCATGTGAAGTACTCATATCGTCCGAGCATCAAAGAGTCCATAAGGCTAATGCACGAATCCCGAACATGTTCTTTAATACCAGGAAATGCGTATCGCACTAAGCGGCTCAGAAATTGATTATTTCTCAATAGGGCAATGAGTTCCTTCTGTCAGCATTTTCGTCTATCTTGAACACTGGTGGAGCACAACAGAACTGAGTGAACATCGGCAATGCCGGCGAACGGGCACGAGTGCGGGCATGGATCGAGCCATTCGCGCAGGGAGACAACTCGCGGCACGGCATTGCAGTGATTTGATTTTGATTGAAAATTACGTGATACGCTGACAGCGATGTCTTGTTTCGCATGCTAGCCGAATACCGACTCGATGTTACCAAGGATATCTGACAGCACACATTTCGAATAAGAGAGAAGCGTCTACCTACGTGAGCAGAACAGCATCTGAAACGAACCAAGCTTCAAATCTCGTGTCAGTCGCGCCCGTGGGGCACATCGCTAAACGCTTCAGTGCACCCCACGATCAAACTGGTACAGTGAGAACCGGACAAATTACGATGGCGAAGCGCTTCGAGCATGCAACTCCAGATAAGATGCGAGTCTATTATAATTATAATGACTATAGCGATGAGTGATGAGTGCTGATTAACGTCTCGTCTCTTCTCTTCAACAATACTCATTATTTGCCTCTATGCCGTCGCAGTGGATCAAGCAGTAACTATCTAGCCGAATTCGAGAATTTGCATTACGCGCAATTGTCCTTAAAAATGCGGAGATTCACACAAAAATCGATAATCACGCTTCTCTTTTGCGCTGAAATCGAACTTCATAGCCACTCTCATTTAGTCGAGAATGAAATTCTCGCAATTTTCGCCGCGCTATCCATCGTATTAGAGAACGATCGCGAAACAAACTTATCGTTGCCTGCACCAGGAATGCAACATAAATGCGACGTCAATTTGTGGATGGGAATGGAGACATGGGATGAAAAATGAACTGCAGAGAAACTACGTAAAAATTTAATAAAGTACAATTGCAAGCAATATTTCAGATGGTATCGTTGAAATGGTGATCGGAAGAACGTGAGTGAGAAACTTTCTCCTGGCTAAAGGTATGAATAGGGAAAAAAGGAAACAGAAAACGATAGAGAAAAACTTGAGCTGCAGATAATAATGATTATGTCAATAAGCCATTACTAATTAGACTCCCGGTTTCATGCACCGCGTTGCCCTCCAATTACGGTCGACAGTCAGTATCAAGAAGAAGAGAAGATACTACTCATCGTTGGCACTCATTTTATAGCCATCACATTTGCCATAACTGCACACACCCGGCATGCACAGTGCATGAGAGCTTCCGCAGAGCACTTGTAAAAATGTGTGCCGGTCGCACTCACAACTCATATTTAACAAGCTGTGATCACGGCGATGTCTGTCGCGCCGACAATTTATGCCACAAGTAATTCTAAATTCTCCAATGGCTTAGGTACTGACGTTCCGGTGAGCACGAAATATTGCTGCAAAAGATGACTCGACTTGAATTAGTGTTGCCTTCGTCATGTTAATGGGTAACAATTCAAAGAAAAGCCAAATCTTGATTGAAATCGCGACATGAAATATGTGAGCCCAGTTTTTGTGTCTGTAACAAACTCACACTGATGAACATCTTTAGCGAATTTCGGCGGAAGAAATGCCGGTCTAACAAATGCGGTAACAATTTCCCTTATCGCTGTTCTGCTTCACTTTCGTCGCATGCAACTCCACATAAGTTGTCCATAGTAGAAGTTCCACAATAAGTGAACACGTAAATTGGCGAAAAAGCAGGCAAAGAAGCATGCATGTATTATGCATGTATTCCGTTCCTCACTCGCGTCATGTATTTTCACATAAGAGCTTTGAGAAAAGTGCCTAGAAGAGCTTCAAATGGAAGTTCTCGCACTGTATTTTTGGAAAAGAGAACTTTGGCAGTTTGCAACTTCGTGCACGAAAGAGCGAAAGCAAAACGTTGTTTGTCGGACTCTTTACAGCCAGATTATCAAAGGGTTCATTCAAGGGTTCATTCAAGGGTTCATTCAAGGGTTCATTCAAGAAGTGTGTCGCTCTCATCACACGACATTTACGAGCTTTGCACATCGTAAACATGTCTACAAAATTTAAACCGCACAAAACCATTCAATTTCCTTTTTCTCACACAGCTTCCGTTTGTCACACCGACAGTAATCCGATATGAAGTCTCGCACCGGCGATTCGCCGGCATGCAAAATGCATGGACGCGCTCAGATTGAATTCCCGGCAAAATTTCATCATCACGAATACTGTGCACGGCATGTGAGCGAGTTTGCGTGAATTTCGTGCGTGGCAAATTTGTTTTTTTTTTCGAGAGCACAGAAAATGGTTTAACGACGAATATGAATAGGGAAGCAGAGCGGTAATGACTTATCCATTTTCGAAAAAAAAACATTAATCACGGGTACGATTGAATAACAAATAGCGAACGAGGATCAAGTCGACGAAATATGGATTGCTTCACGAGAGAAAATATAGACGCGAGGAATGTGAGTGCTTCGAGTCACTACTACGACGAACGAGCATTGCAGGCGTGTTTCGGCAACTGATTCATTTGATCACTGTCCCAGTTGCTGATTTCGCCCGAAATCGAGATTTAGTATTGCTTGTTTTCCTCGCTGTCACTCCCAAACACGAGCAGTGCACGCCGAGCACTGCTCGGTCAGACGAACGAGAAGCGTTTCGCACACAACAAAATATAAGTCAATTCAGCGAAACAATTTACACAATGAAAGTAATTTACCTGAACAGTCGGCGGCAGATCTTTGAGAAACGCGGCCGACTTGTTATCTTCGGCATTGAACCGCTCGCAGTTCACCAAAAGCCACTGCGAGTCATCAGTCGGCGGGCCGCGATCGTGCCGCTCAGCATCGTGAATCTCTTCGCGGGGCAACGGACCATTAATGGTCGGACGAACAAGCTGATGATTATGGTGATAGTTCTTGTTGTAGAAGGCGACGGGCGCACTTTTCGTGACGTTCCTGTTTCTCTTATCGTGCGGCAATCTTTGCTCATCATCGCCCAACAAGCCGAGATTATCACGATCCTCGTTTAAGTTCATTATCGATTCTCTTTCAAGTGCTGGTGCAGCTGATGACAATGTCGTTGGTGCTGGTGGTGGTGGGGACGTTTGGTGGTCGATGGCCGTGCCAACTGCATTAGGATCAAGTTCGGCCGAACTCAGAAATTCTCTTCTAGTCCTTCGGCGAATCTTCAGCATGTCACTCGATTTGCCAACAGCGTCATGGACTTGCACCGTTGCACGTTCTACACCGAATTCATTCGAGTCTGGTGAGAGGTGAGCTGAATCGAAATGACGGTGAGCTGAAGATTGGTTCCAATAATATTCACAGTTTGGCACTCTCGAAACGTCTTGAACCTGGCATGACGCTGCACTCGTTGCGAAATTATTGCCGCAGTGATCGCTGATTGTTGTCGCACTCGAGACACTGTTTCCCGTACCAGAATTTGTTTCCAACGCTAATTGTCTGCGACGATAGTTGTTGGCGTTCTCCCCTCTCAACATCTGCGTCTCCTTCTCCCTCTCCGTCTCAATCGTATCGCCATTAATATCTTCATTACTGGCGATCACGCCGAGCCCGTTCGAGCAATTTTCTCGATTAATTTGTCTTCTCAAATGGCGTTCACCTCTCTTCGAGCGTTTCCTCGCCACCACTCTCGGCGAGTTGGAATCGTCAACAATCTCCAAAATCTGCTCGTCTTCTTGCGTTGCCGTCGATGCCCTGCTCTTCGCTCCATCATCAGCACCACTCCTGTTGCGAAACAAGTAACATTGAAAATATCGATAATGAAGAGGATTTAAGTTCAAAAATGATTTATTAAGTGGCTAGACTTAAGCAACACCGTGGCGAATCAGGCATCTTAACTGCCCGCGTTAATCACCACCAGGCATTTAAGTGACTCGTAATTCTTCGCAACCTTCCTCGAACCCTCTCTCTATGTTTCGCTGCCGAGGTAAAATCCACATCGAATTTCGGTCGCGACATTACCTTATTAATCGCGTCGCGGGATAATAACGAGCACGAATTGAATTTATAATTAGTCTTATTAAGTAGTCCTAGGACACTTGATCACTGAGACTAATGAAGTTTCTTCGCTTCGACTAATTTGACAAAATTGCTTCGAGTGACTTTAAAGGTGACACAGTAAGTTGGGATTTGAGAATAAAAAAAATATAGCAGGTAAAATTGTGCGATAATTGCTTTTCGAGTTGACAGGGGCAGTTTACATAGCCGAGATTGTGATCCGAAATTGTGATTCTCGTCTTTGCTTACGATGCTTCTCCTTCGTAGATAAACTCAAGAACTGTAAGGCAATTTTCTAACGCAGAACGTCCGGGCGTAGATTTACAAACTGTTATTAGGATCAGAGAACATCGACAAGCTCCTTGAACATTAGCGAAGCCGAAAAGTGCCAGTGCGAACATTCAAATTCGTTATTCATCCAGGTTATTCAACGAGTTTACCACTACCTTTAACTCGGGTCGTTCGCGTTTTGCGAACATGGTGAAATGTTGAGCCACGAATTATTGACATTATCTGACACGTTACTCCAACTTGCCATACAAATTCAAATAAAATACAATAGGCAAAACGGAAAGGAGCTTTGAACCGGTCACGACACAACGAAGGAACCGCGCGCAGCGACGGTGAGAAATTTTGTTGAGAATCCGAACTTCGTATTGTTTGTCGAACTGATTATCTATCTAACACGAAACGATTTGTGTGCGAAGCAAGACAACTCGGAAAGCCGAGTTCGCACGAGATTAGAAGCAGTAAAGGCGGGCCAAACCGGCGGACCTCACAGATGATGAGAGCAACAAGTTAAACTTTGGCCACCTGCAATGGAATTCGGTGGTAACATAATACTTGGGAACTGACTCAGCCCCGATAACGCAGCGAAGGAAAGCAAACAAACGCTGCTCGTTTTACATAATTCTTGGTGAAATGCTGTTGACGAATACATCGAAGAATACATCGAATGTGGGCTGAAACAACCCGCACCAAATCCATCTCGATAAGGCCGGTAACGAGGGTCTCAATTTCAGTTAACTTCAATTCAAGCAAAACACACGGTGACAGGAAACTTTTTGTTTCAAATACCTCATTTGTGGCATCAATGCATTCATTGGGGTACAGTATACAGAAACCATTGTCGTACCTTCTGAAGTATGGTATTTTCGACTTGAAAGGTCGCGGCAACCAAGAATGCCTCATGGTTGTCTCAGTGAATGACCCAACTCCGAATTATCGACACTGACATACTCGGTAATTAATATTAAAATGAATATTTAGGCCAGGAGGTCGAAATGAGTTAGGGTTAGCGCGTAGACGAACGACAACGTGAATGTTGCACATGGCAAATTGCTCGATCATATTGTATGCGCACAGAAAGAAAGGAAAAGACACCAAATTTGAAGCCTCGCAGAGTGCGTGAAAACTGCGAAATGCAAATTCGCACCATACACACCACACTCGAGTGTTGACTTGCACTCAATCTGG
>JAGGCA010002202.1:0-12877 GCA_022876805.1 Osperalycus tenerphagus | reverse complement strand
CACCGAGAAGTGGTGCTCGAACGTCATGATCGAACAGTTCAGTGATTTGCCGATTTATGGATGCCGAACGCTCGTATTCCAGACATCGACGTCACTCGCGCTGACGGACAAAGAGAGTGGCCAGTCAAGCGATCAGTTCAACGAGTGGGCAGTCGACTTGTATCCAAAAGGTGTCTGGTTCCGGAAATTCTATTTGATCAACGTCTTTACTGGCAGAAGTATCGAGATGCCAGAAGCCGTATTGCGCACTGTCCGACTCTCGGTCAATGCCATACGCGGGAATTCGCGAGTCAAGATCGGTATTCTGCTCAGCGCCGAGTTCCATGGCGTCGAGTATGTCAAGACTGTCATCGAGAAGCAGTTTCACTTCAACGACCGCGAGCGCGTTGTCAACATCAATGACCTTATTCCGTACGACGAACTGAACACGAGCCAAGGCGCTATCCCACCGCCGTGGCACGGGCTAAGATGCAATCGCAGCGGTCGTGCCGCGAACTCAAGTCGCAGTTCGACTCCAACATCCAATTCTGATCACTGTCATTCAAGTTGTAACTCGCGTTCTTCGTATTTGGTTGGCCAGTATAACGACACTCTCAAAGTGCAGGTTGTTATAATGCCGCTTTGCACGTGATAACCATTTGTGATTCACAAAAAACTTTCACTTCAATTACATATTATGATTGATACAAAAACATTTGTATTAACTATCAAGTTAATTGACTCTGTATGCAAGCTAATTCGAATTGGCGAAGCGCACAATCTGCTCTTTAATGAAATGTAACGAGTTAAATGCATTCAATGCCTTCGATGGTGTGACGGCAAACAGTTGCTGCATGGTGTGCATCGCTGCCATCATGGGCACCAATTTTGACTGTCTCTCTCGCTCAAAGCCAAACAAACACTTCTCAAGTTGTGCAGCATTTTGATGGCCGAACACATTCTCTCCGCGCGACAGTGAAGTTTCCAGGCACCGCACCAAAAGCTCAGAATCGCCGAGGCCGAGATTCAATCCTTGTCCTGCCAGAGGATGAACACGATGAGCAGCATCACCTGAAACAATAACCACAGCATGAATCAGAAAATTTTCACGATGTCTATACATATGCTGCATACCGATCAACACTAGTTTATTGTTTTTACTTCCAGCTGGACTGCCAACCATCATGGGCACAGTTGTACCGAAAATCAATGGGAACGAAGCACGCGATTCGGGGACCAAAGACAAGGCACTCGGAGGAGTGCCCTGAGGTGCGCAATGCGGAGATGAGAGTGACGATGGAAGAACTTGCGAAAGGAGACCATCTGCGAAACTGTTCAACTGAGCAGTTAACGAACTTGGCAGATGTTGTGTTGAGCAAAGCAGGTCATTGAAAGCATCAACAAATTCGCCATCACTCAGCTTCATCAAATCGGTCGCTCGACTCTTCGGGGCGCTGATCACAAATGACGAGAACTCGTGCGTAATAGGAAGAATCGCGACGACGGAACTGTCATGCGGAACAAATCGCTGATATGCGACACTGTTTTCGTCGCTATCTGACTGCTTTCCCATCTCGACCGTACCAACAATTCCCAGTTGATTGAAGTCGTGTTCGAAGTAACGGAGAGACGATTTGCGACGAACGATCGAGTTGAAACCGTCGCAACCAATTAGAAGTGATGCTGTCAGTGTGGTCTTCATGCCATTCTGATTGCACTCTGTCTTCAGGTCGACGAAATTACCAGTCGCTTGGACATCGTTAACCTTGCAAGCCCAACAAATCGGATGATCATTGACTTGAGTCGACAGCGTAATCCGAGACAGTAGCGCGTTCATTATGTGACGATTTTCGACAACGTAGCAAACAACCGAATCGGCATTTAAATCGGTTCGAGCTGTAGCGGTGATCTCCGTATCGTTATAATAAGCGGTCGGCGTGAATGTAATCCCGGAATGGTAATCGTGATTCCAGACGTGCATCGAATGGATCGGCTTGGCAACATGATTGATAGTGTCCCAAATATCAAGGTCTTCGAAGAAGAGGCGCGACGCTATCGTCAGACTGGACACTCGGTTACTCAACTGTCGTCCGACCTGAGTCGGGATTTTATCGACAGTCGATAAATTGTTGGGTTTCGGTTGCTGTTCCAGTAGCAGAATGCGTTTGGTGCTCAACCAGGGTGACTTCAGTAGAGCGGCCAACAGCGAAAATCCGACGATGCCCCCACCATTGATGATGATGTCATACTTGCCGGTTCCATTTCGATCATCTTCACTCAATGACGTGCTGGATTTGCGCTTAATTACGGTGGACATCGGAGGCGCGTGACCAACAATTCTGTCAAACATTTCCTGGTGCGCCATCGACCTGAAGCTGCATTCGAGACGCGACATTCTTGACAGACATAATCGGAGCGGACATGTGGCCAAGGAAATCATATTTCGGATATTTAGTCGGACTAAATTAGTCCACAGTAATCAAATACACAGAGTTAGTTGATGCCATGTGAGCGATGCGATAAATAGTCGAGAATTTCCACCGGCGGTGACAGGTGGCGGGTCGTCACATGCAATCTTGACGCACGGACTGTCCGAGATTTTGCCGTCCGCGAGATTCGTTGGAACATTTTATGAATCGTTGGCTTCCATAAATGTGTTCACCAACTGCATATTTTCTAATGCGATAAATAATCTCTGTCCGAAATCATCTGGGGAATAAATATGTCATCTAATTCACACTTGATATATGATACTGCAGTAAGACTAATTAGTCGATATTCAAATGACTATCATTACGTACATCATTCTAGTTAATTACACCGTTAATGAGTTCGACGACAAAGTCGCGGAACTCGCTCGAATCGATGACCGCCATTTGTAAGGAATTCAGCTCGACGTGTTGCGTGCTTCGATTCGGTTTCAGTGACGATGTCGATGTCTCGCCACCTCGCTCCTGATCCTTCTCCTGCTTCCACTTGTCGTGCACTTGGATCAGTGTCTGGCGCAATGTCGGCGAGCGCAACATCTCTATTATTCGGGCGTTCGACTTGAGTTTCTCGACCAGTTCGCGGTGATCGCCTCGATTCTCGTCGCCGCTTGATGCCATTCTGCGAGAAGTTTTCGTTGCTGGTCTCGGTTATACAATATCACGAATAATTACTTCAGTAAATAGGATAGGATTAAAATAGCGGAATGTTGAAAAGTTCAATTGCGTTGGTCGCGAATTTCAGTTAGCAAATTGTGCACGTCTCGGTGAAGCGATTCACTTTTCTCTTCCAGCAAGTCCAGCACAGTCGATATTTCGTCGAGTTTCGAGTTTATTTCGGAAAACTCTGCGATAAAAATGGACTTGTGCATGATAATTGTGTATGTGAAAAATAGCACGCTGAGTAAACTCACCCTCACAATTTTCGACCAATTCTTCGCCAATCGCGTCGTCAGTCGATTCCGATTCCAAATCCTGGTCGCCTTGTTGGTTGTCCTGCGGGTTGTCTTGCTGGTTGTGTTCCTCCACAAACTGGTGCTGGCTGTGATTATCGTTGTGGTCGTTGTTGGTCGGTTGGTCGGGAGTGTTTGGTGCCATGGGTAAATGAGAGTTGAGCAGGAGGCAATTGGTTTGGGACAGAATTAGGCCCACTACGAATGACGAGTGCGACGCGACATCGCTTGAGAGAGTGCTGTAACGCTACGTCTCGCGCGTAATACAAACTTGGACGTGTCTACGTCGTCCTTGTGGGTCTTCCTGACAATGTCTTTATTGTCGACCGTTCAGACTCACACTCGCGACCACTACAATATTTGACTCTCACTTAAGTCTGACTCCGTGAAACTTTTCGGCACGCAGCAAACTGGGTCCAACCGACTCGATTCCGGTTGCCTGGCCTTATATACCCTCCTTCGACTTTGAGGGCGCCACTGGACGTTGGTATTTCACTACAGTGCCGCTAACGCAACACACGATCAAACTAATTATTGTCAAAATATTTTACGCCAAATTTCATCCAAATCTGCGCCTCTAATCGTCTCCCTCAATCGCAACTAACTCGTAATAACGAACCATTTCAGAGGGTTAGCATTTAATGTAACATGATTAAAATCATCATCGGATGCCGGTATTCTTTAAGCACAAAACTAAAGCTCCATTTCATTTCATTATTTAAACTTAGTTTACAGACTTTGTAGTCAATTTCATTCATCAGACGACTGGCGTTCACGTTCATCATTAAATTCTCTGTCAATTGACGACGCAAAGAAGAAACAGAAAGAAATCGTTCGTGAACGCACAAAATAAAACTCGATCAACAGAAACATGAAATGTCAACTTCACTCAATTCTTTAAATCATCACATTTGAACGTACGAACGAACGACGTTTTTGAGCAAACTATTTCACCATCATCATGGTCACGATCATCTTCCAACTTTTGCTTCTTTTTCACCAGCAATACTTATCTTCTTGTCTTCATCGTCATCATTAGTTAATTTTAAATCGATCGCTAAGCGATTAATATATACGACAGGAATCGTTAGACCGCACATAATAATAATGATTCATTGATATATCGAATTAGAGCAAATTACTTATCATGTAATTTGCAAGTTCATTAATGAACGAACGACTTGGTTACTGGACGATGTTAACTCTCGAGTGATGAACGTTAATGACTAACTTAGTTAGTCGCGTGATAGACAATGGAGCGTGTAGAGCGCAAGCAAATTGAGAATCTTAACACTGTTAGATCTTCATGTCCGACTATGAGCTTGAAAAACTTAACTTGGGAATGCAGTCCCGGACTGGCAGTCCGCAAACAATCAATTCAGATAACTAGTTACGCGCGTAGAAGATCGAAATGATCACTGACGCGCACAGTCGGGACATGGGTCTCGTCGATCTTCGGTGTAGTTCTCACATCACACAAACCAATTTCTTTCATCTTCCACTCCCAGTCGAGTTTCTGAATGGCGGACAAACTTTCAGCTTCCTTGTTATGCCTCTGGAGCATGGCCTCCTTGATCTTCTCCCACTTATCGTCGACATCCTGTAGCCTGCAACATGATGCAATTATGATCAGACGACGATCGAGCGCGCAAATAGAATGAAAGTCGAACCAATTCGAACTCGCTTCGCGTCCACTTCTCGACCTCGTTTCTGCACCCTTACCATGGCCGCGAACATGCAATTCATTGACTCATAATCCGATGATGACAATGAATTCCTGGTGATGTCGAAGAAGATCGAGTGTGAAATAGTTGAGAAGCCGTCGAACTCACCACGTCCGGGTGTCATTGAGGTGCTGGTCAGCAAGCACTTGCCGAACAAATTCAGCGAACAGCTCGCGCCGACAACATTGGATGCTTGGTTGCGCGACAACCGACCTGACCTGATGGACAAGCTGACCACCGACGACCAGAAACACCTCGCTGTCGCCCTGCATTGCATTAAGAGCCGTGTCCGAAAAGCATCTCTGACGGTCGGAAAACTACGCAATATGCTTCCATCAACATTCGATGCGGACAAGGTTCGCGAGGTGATCAACTGGGCCGAGGAAGGGCAAATGCTCATCAGGGGGAAAGCCACGTGCCGAGAACACGGCGCTCTGCTCGATGTGGTCAAAGGAGTGGCCCTCAATTTTTGTGCTGTTGTCGGCTGTTCTGCGCGTTGCCATCATATCAGGGTATGTAAAGGTCACCGGCAGTTCGGCCTGACACCTGACAATCTACGCGCCATGCTCGCATCCTTGCCTGCTCAAGACGAGCATCAAGTGTCTGATGTGCGACTTGGTTGTCGAAGGACTGACCGAAGCAGAATCGCGCGACGAGGTAAACAACATCGTCAAGTACGTCAAGCAGGCGGCTCAGTTACAAGACCATGAATGCATTTATACAGCGATCACCGATGATGGAGCGACGATATTTACGTGAGAAGTACGATCAACGAATTGCAAAAGCGATTCGATTTGCACTGTAGTGCCAAGAAGATGTTCGTCGCTGGCCTGGATCAAAAGCATTGTCGCACATTCTACGACTATCTGGTGAAGAATAACTGCTCGTACAAGATTCTGGTGCTCAAGAAGTACCCTGACAAGATGACCGAGGCTCAGCTGCTAGTCAAGGAAGTCAAGTTTCAGTTGTTCAAACTGCCTGCTTTCAAAGATCGCTCGCCTCGTGGTCTCACCATGATCGACCCCTACATGGCGGTTACCATTGAATTCCTGTTGAAGCAGAAGCGAGATCGAGAAGTTGACCGGAACAGGATCAGGATTACCTCGAAGAGAATTGTCGTACGACCTACAAGGCGATATAAGCTCGATCGTCGTCTGATTATAATTGCACAAACCACGATAGGAATAGTCGTCCGTTGTATCGGGTCCGAGACTGACCCTTATCACCAGCGCCTGACTTGGAACTGCCGAACTCTTTCGAGTAAATGTTGGTCGATGTCGTTGTAGTCGTCGTCGATTCGATGCTATGTTCCTGTTCCGGTTCAATGGTATTATAAATTTCTTCGTCTTTCAAGATGGTGCACACCGAAAATGGTTCGACTTGATTAGCGATCGCACGAGCGGCTCGCGCGTGTACACGAAGAATTTCTTGTTCCACTGACAGTACCAACTTTTCTCGCTCAATCAGATGCTGAATGTGCAACTTGTGTCGGCCGGTCTCCTGCTCGCAAAATAACTGGTGCAGCGGCGAACCAGCCTGGAGAGTTGATGGTGGTGCGGCCATTCTCGGTAATACAGTGCCGTTGTTTGATGTCGAATTACCATTACTTACTTTACCTTCCAACAGGTACGAACCACGGTTAAGCAAATAATCTTCGAATCTTTGCGGAAGTTTCGGATGAACGGGCAACACATTCTGGCGGCGTTTGTCCACTTGCTTGCGGATATTCAAGAACATCTGGAACGGGTTCTGCGCCGGCATCTGATATGGGTTCGTCTGGCCAACGCTCGATGTCGACGACGATGAATCGTTATCTTTTTCATTGCCGTTATCTTTCTGACTTCTTGCCATCTTCCGTTTCCTGGTCATTTGCTGTTCCTGATCTTTTGACTGCTTGTCACCCGTTAGGGACTCTTCACCGTCACTGTGCTGCTGTTCTCCCGACTCGGATTTTGCTGCCGATCTCTGATCGGTATCGTTGTCGTTACCGCTATCTTTCTGATTTCTAGCCATCTTGCGTTTTCTGGTCATGTGCTGTTCCTGGTCCTTCGACTGCTTGTCACCACACAGAGACTCTTCACCATCACTGTGCTGCTGTTCTCCCGACTCGGATTTCGCTGATCGCTGATCATTATCGTTGTCGTAGCTGCTTTCCTTCTGACTTCTTGCCATTTTTCGTTTCCTAGTGATTTGATGATCCTGATCTTTTGATTGCTTGTCACTAACCAGAGATTCATCACCGTCACTTTGCTGTTCCGCCGAATCGGATTTGGCTGCTGCTTTGTGATCGTGACCGTCATTGCTGCTGTCTTTCTGCTGACTCCTTCCCATCTTGCGTTTCCTGGTCATATGCTGTTCGTGGTCCTTCAACTGCTTATCTCCCGTTGGGGACTCTTCACCATCGCTCTGCTGTTCTCCAGACTCGGATTTCGCAGCTTTCTGGTTGTGCTGTTGGGCAGCCCTCTGACTGCTTCTGGTAATACGCTGCTTTGTGTTTGTATTACTACTACCACTGGTTGTCGGCGAGTTATTATCAGCATCGTTCAACGGCATGTCATCGGCGGACGAGTCTTTTGACGACGAAACAACGTAAGGAAGTGGTTTGGCGGTGGACGAAGACGGTGGTGCAGCATTCGCGGTCGTCGAGGTTGCTTTCTGGGTACCCACAACGGACGCACTGGACGACGGGATCACAATTCGCAGAGGCGGTACCTTCGGTGACAGTTCGGCACTCGCTCCGGGAGCCGTGTTGGCGTTCGACGAGTTCGACGTCGCGACATCATCCATGTTCAACCTATATTGGCAAAATGACGCGATAGAGACAAACAACACTCGTCTGAACAGTCATTGACACGGACCGAGTCCTTTACGAGCTAATCGTCCTAAGATTCACCACCAGATGCCTGGTGCGGTATTGGTCAAATTGCGATCGGACACTAATGGCTTGATGGCACTCCCGGACCAGGACGGTGTCCAATATTGTCCATAATGGCCTGTTTAGCCTTGAACCGACGCGTCTCGTCGACTGGCGGCGGCGCACAACTTTAAACCTGCGCGAACGTAAAGAATCTATGCCGCGCCGCCGCCGCGCCGCCAGCCGGATTTTACAACCAGAAAAGACACACGATTCAGGTAGTAAACAAGCGTCGCATTGATTGTGTAATTATTTAAATTACACTGCTAATTAGATACCTAATTCAGTGTGACGCGCACTATTATTATCCTCGGTCAGTGCTGTTCGAATAGCGCGAATCAGCGTCGAATAAGAAGCCGGCATCGCAACGACGAACACTCGCGGTCATTTAGGTCACGATGGCGGGCGGAGGACAGGACGTGGATGAGTCAAAATTCACTGGTCTGAGCAAGTACTTCAACTCGTGGACGGACCGAGGACGGGCCAACACATCCAAGGTGACCTTGGCTGTGACGGGCGCCATCATTCTCTACTTCGTCATGCGAAAGAAGAAACCCAAGGAAGGCAACAACTGAACCTGCGAATGTCCATGTGTACGTCGCTGGCATCGGATGTGTATTCCTAAGTCTTATTCATTAATTAATTAACTCCGTAGTTGGAACGAATGTCGTTGAGTACAATAAAATTGCGATTTTGATTGAGATTTAATTAATTGTTCGCCCGGTTCGATAGTCACGTGATTGGCTCGTAAACAAACGAACGACGACGCGATCCCGATGGGTTCCGTGTCCAACAATTGCTTTCCTCGCTCGTCTTCGTCGTCCAAGAAGCGGCCGAACTCATCATCATCACCACCAGCAACGTCTCGGGCATCAGCAGCGGCCGATGAAGATGCGCAAAACTTTACCAGGACGTCAATCAGTGGACGTTCTTCGACTTGCCAGTCGTGGTTGGTCGCTTTCGCACCAAACACAACTGCTGATTTGTGCGTGTACAAGAGGAAAGTGGTCGAGTTGGACAACTGGTTCAAACTGCACTTCGACCACACTTCTGATGAGCAGGATGGTCAACAGAAGTCGCCGTTCTTTTTAGTCATTGCTGGTCCGAGTGGTTGCGGGAAGAGTACCGCGATTCGTGTACTGGCTGCCGAGAAGGGAATCAATGTGATTGAATTTAATGATTTACCAACTCCTGCGCTCAATTTTGAACAACATTATCGACAACGGCCGCTCGGATGGGTGACGAATCAAGCGCAAAAATTCGAGGATTTTATCTGTTCCGCCAATTTGACTGCTGATTTATTCAAATTTTCAGAAGATAACACGCAGAACAAGAGCTCATCGATCGCTGGCGGCAAGGTGAATGGCAACGGAGAGACAGCCACTGCTTGTCCGAAGTTATCAGTCATAACAGATTCATCAGAAATGGACGTCATTCCCGAGACACCAGAACAGCAACGACCGCATGAACGGAAACTGATTCTCATTGAAGAGTTTCCGTCATTTGTTCATCATTCGCCCAACGTATTTCACCAGGTTTTGCACAAAATCAAACGACGGTTTTCCACCAGAAAAGCTGTACCAGTTGTGATGGTCATCTCGATGGAGGCCGATAAAGACATGCGTCACCTCTTTCCGCAGTACGTGATCGATGAACTCGATATTTGTGTGATTACTTTGAGGGAAGTGACTCAGACAGCCATGGTAAAAGCGTTGCAACGAATTGTTGGAAATAGCGTTCTTGAAGAAGAGCTCAAAGATATAGCGAAACTCAGTAATGGTGACATTCGAAATGCAATCAACACTCTTGAGATGAGTTACCGTCACCTATTGGAGCCACGAATTGGGAAAACCGACAAGGGCAGCCAACGATCGTCGTTAAAACCACAACGTAAACGAAGCAAGACTGACAACGCTGTTCAGCTGCTCCATCAGAAGACAATCATTGTGTCAAGTTGTAATCTCGGTGGCAAAAAACTGTCAATCAGTTTTTACCATGCGTTAGGTAAAATTCTTAGTGCAAAGCGCCGATCGCCTGAAGCAACATCGTTTGCTGACATGGATGACAATCAACCGTTTAATGGTGTGCTGCGATCGTTGTCTGATCCACAGTCGGTGATCTCGTTGCCTCCACACTTGAGTGACTTCGAACGGACTATGCCATTAATTGAATCTCCTGAAAACATAATCGACAAAATAGACGTCGCCAGCACTATTCTCATCTCATGGCTACATCATCATTATTTTAATTCTGTAGACGATGCCGACATCGATGTTGCCGCTGATTGCATAGACTTGATCAGTGAGGCTGATAGTCTCGATGGTACTAATATCATCGGTGGTCAATTCTACGATTATAAGCACACTTACGATTCGTATCAGTCACTCATCACTGTCCGTGGTTTGATGTTCAACTTGGGACGACAGTTTGCAAGCTCCATGACCTCACTTCCCACAGACGAAATGCCTCATTCAAGTCGCCGGCCATCGACTTCAAAGGGTTCCCATTCACGGAAATCAAATCCACCATCAATATCGACGATGAAGTCGGGATTCAGCAATTTCAACAGACCACCAATTTACGACCTCGTTCAGTACACTGGCAATTTGCGCTCATCATGTCAAGCAGTCGCTCCTCTGCTGACTCTGACAGTCAATCCCGATCAACTTTACTACGACATATTCCCGTACCTGTCTCAGATACCTGACAAATTCGAGCGAGTCGCTCCCGTGGTGAAAGAATTAGTCGGAAGATTTGTGGAATTTCCACGATATCCGATGCAGTCCTACGACACTCAGCGTCTGAAGAACGTGCCACTCGTCAACGAAATACAAAAGTACGTAGACAAAACAAAACAAGACGCTGGATGTGATTTGGACGATGAGTCGATTGATGAATTGGAGTGGCTCGAAGAGCGACAACGAAGTGCAAGTGACTCTCAACGTGATGACGAAGATTACACGATAGACGAGAGTGAGAGCGATTAGTGATGATGCTCGTGTAATTACTGTGAATTTATTTCTCTATTTTAATCGAAAATGTCGAATAAATAACTTATTTGAAGAGGGACTAAATGCTGATTCGGTGGCTTATTATCAGTTCGGCGACTTTATACTACAGACTACATAAACAGTGACCTTGCATACAAGCAGAATCTCGATAGGATGCGGATGCGCGGTAATAGGGTTTTGATGCCACACAAATATCGACAAATATCCGACACGTCGGAACCGCTTGACGGTCGGAGCGGATGATGTTGCGATACAATTACAGGCTATATTAAAATAGTGCTCTTCTTTCATAGATCGGCAAACTGCAATGAGCAGAGCTAAATAGACTAATGAAAAATATTCTAGTCCTTAACATTCGATATTTCAAGACGGTCTACGGATAAGATCGCGTACGAACAGAAATCAGTCCGACAAAGTCTATCTGCATCTCATGTGTCGAACCACTATTGCTGTTACAGGTAGATAAATAGAACTGCAATTTATTACCAGTGCTCGATACAATATCGTCACAATCGTTGGGTTCGCCAATTCACCGCATTCATCAGTTTCGTTCGGTTCTTTCTGCGTTATCGAGCTCAAGGTAAGCGTGCACAATTTTACTTATTGTTAGAAACAATACAAGATTTGCTGATGAGATGGTCAAATTGGCCGCACGATCATTCAATAGGTCCACTTCGCGCGATCGTTTGTTCCGATAAACGGTGTTTGTTCAAGATGGTTTATGTCTGATGCCCACTATCCTAATACCAATATGATCAGGTTTTGTCGAGTAATTATTGACTTAATCACAGTAATTGAAAACTGTTGCCATTGAACAAAGTGAACGTTATGGCTGTGCGAAATCCTCTTAATGAATGATGGTGCTGATCTAGAAACGAAAATCTGTTTGCAATAAACAAGAATTTGTTCATGCACCGTACTTAAATCAAAATTTTATGAATTACAATTTGTTCACTTGAAACACGTCATCGTATAACAGTAACCCGTAATTAATCCAACATGTATTCGCATTTGTAAACGTGCCCAACCCAGCATTGCTTTCTTCGCTCTTTAACCCTCTCTTGCTTTGTAAACTGGTCTTCAGACAGTTACAGACAGTAACCTATTATTTCTAAGTGAATTAAAATCAATTTAATTGATACAACGTTATTCGTCATCTAAAGAGCAGCAGTGTGCTGTTAGTCCAACTAAAGGGTGTCCCAATATGATTAGTTTCGCTCACGATGTGCCAGCACTGAGAAAGTAGCGAAACGTCACTAAAGGGGTTAATCGCTAAATACTAGTTAGAAGTTGTAGTGAGGATCAACGCACATCAAGAGCATTGAGTACATGTTTTCTACCGTAATTCGTCAGACATTTTGTTAATTGTTATTAAATGTCGATTTCGTTCACCAAGTTTATGTATGAGCTGTTTTCTCTACATTTGTCAGCATTTCGCAATTTGCCCCCTATGATTTAGTTTCGCTACTTTCTCAGTGGTGGCACATCGTGAGCGAAACTAATCATATTGGGACACCCTTTAAATAGTTGGTCATCGCTTCAGATCAATGACGTATCACATAGAATGCTTCCTACGTAAATGAAAATCATTCTGGTTATGCTGGTTAACAACATGCTGACGAGCGTTTGACTACTCGTCCAATGAGTAACTATTAAGTATCGGAAATTGTAGTTTTGGCAGATGTTATTTTTCCTAAGATGTCCTTTTGTTTACGCCGTCACAAGGATCGGGAAGTCCGATGGCTCACGTATGTAATCATCTATTATTACATACAGGATTCTGTATTATGTATGAAATAATAATTGACAA
>JAGGCA010002199.1:0-13871 GCA_022876805.1 Osperalycus tenerphagus | reverse complement strand
TAAAAAAAGTTATGTAAAACATCGCCAACACCCTCTGTAGTTAGAAGGATTGTGAATCACAATTTGTGATGACCACACACTGGTGGTCAGGTGGCATGTTGTGCAACCGTCGAAACTTGCCAACTTGTGCTAACGAAAACTGCAATCGATGTCGCATGTAACCGTCGTCGAGTGATTGTAGATGGAAGTGGTAGTAGTGCGCCGGCAATCGAGTTGGCATCGAAGAATGGCTATCATCTCGAAAAGCGTGCTCAGAGCCGTGGTACTCAAGACTCACTGTTGTTGAGAGCCCATTTGACCGATTTCCATATCGACCGAATTATTGCATCAGGCACACAGAGCACTGAGCACACATTCCATCGCTACGATTCACTTTTTCTCCTATATTGCGTCACCAGGACGACCATCGATCGCATCCTTCCAGTAGATACATAGTAGGTCGCCTTTCGCCATTCGCCGATTCATTCTTCGCAGAGCGGACCATCGATCGAGGCTGAGCGTTCTCCTGGTGCGCCCGACCGACATTTCCTAACTGATCTCTGTGTGCGTCTCGCTCTATCAGTCAGATACTCGCATTTTCATACTCCTTTATGTTCGCTTCTCACTGTCAGTTCCGTCACTTTCTCTTCAGCTCTGTTCATTCACTCATAACTCGCTTCCACCTGAAGCAATTAGTGGCCTCCTGTGCATTTCCGGTGTGAATTCCATCGCCGTTAGCAGTAACACGCGAATCGTCGTTTCCCAACGAGTGCATCGTCATAATCACACATCTCACACATCTCTTTGATCTTTCCCGCAACTGTTCGCAGCGAAGCCATCTTCGAAGACCGAGATCCCATTGACATCTTCGTTCCAAATGCTACGTACTTTCGCGGTGCGCCTTTGGTGAACGGTGAGTTTGTTGGTCAGTATCGAAGTGGTGCCCAAGTAATAAGAGAAGCACGTCTAAAATGGGCACCGTGCTGAGCATCTCGCCGCGCGACCGAAAACTGGCCGCCTTCGCGGAAACCAACAATGGGTTCAATATGAATGCTTTCGGATATGGGGAGCAGCTCAACAACGCCAAGAACAGGGAAAAGGATGCGCTAATCAGCGAGAAGACGCTGTTCGATAATCACACGAACATGTTTCATAACAACAATCACAATCACCATCATGCGGGTTTGAAGAAGTCGCTATTCATCAATGCGCTCAATTTCGGTAAACATTTCACGGTGAATCGCGAGAAGAAGAAAGCAGAGAAGGAGAAGGCTGCCAAGAATACGAACGCCACGCAAAATATCACCAACAATCTGATCAACAACCGACAGCCGCTCGAGAATCTCAACAGACTTGCCGACAATAATAAGAACATTCAGAAGTCGATGTCGTGTTATAATCTCAAATCTGGTATGACAACCAACAACATTGAGTTGGTGAAAAACGTAAATCGCGACATCGCCACGTCGAACGTGAACCAGAATGAGAACCAGAACACTAACCATCGCCAACACCAACATCAGCACCAGCACCATCCAGATGAACATCCGTCATCACAGCAGATAATCAGCGCTATCAACAAACCGCCACCTCTTCCTCCGAAGCCTGCTATCCTGATTGCCAAGAATTCAGTGCGGCCAGCATGCAACGGGTTCATTACGACAAATGTGACCTACACAACCCTGAAAAATGGTATCACGCTCAGCAACCAAGTGGTAATGGGAATGCCTGCCCCACATAGTCCCGCTGTAACACAACGCAGGACTGTCATTCAGGTATGCCGAAAGTAATGATGCGCGTCGTGTCAGGCAATTTATTAGGTGAAAGCGAACACACAATGCTGACTTAGCCGTTTGATCAGACTAAATTGCTCTCGCCATTACCAAAGAATTCACTTTCGACACACCAAACACCTCCTCATCTTACTACGACTCAGGATGTCGAGTCACACATTGCACAAGATTTGCTAACAGCACGCTAATAAGCGTTGGTAGGCTAGATGGTGGATAGTGGATAATGGTGTAGAATACAAAAGAGCAGTGTAGACGTGATTCGTTAGGGCAATTTTGCGACGAATCTGGACAAAATCAACTGAAAAACCGAATCAATGATGCAACAGTGACGTTGTAGGTAGATTGTAGGTGTATCGCACCGCTTTGTACTGGTGAACAGACACCGATTTCAGCTCATTACGAGCATCGCGTTTCTCTTGCGTAAAATCAAGTTCACTCAAGTTAAGTTAGTTTCCTGGCAAACGCTGTAATTGCGCTAAGAAGATTTGACAAAATTAATCAGAAATCGTCGCAGCGAAAACTAGAAGCTCAGCTTTTCGGCGTAGGCTTACGAAACGCCGAGTAAGTTAATTGAGTTGATTCATTAATAAGCAAAAAGTTAACATTAGCGAATACACGAACAACACTCACTGTCAATGTGAACGGCAGTATCTCATCATCAGCTGCAGTGTCAATTAAAAAAAAACGAAAAATAAGAGTACCGCACATCACTCCTATGCAAATACAAAATAATGAGCAAAAGTTAAACATCTACGATGAGACATTACTTGACGAGGCTTGTTCTGCATAACTTTATGTTCGGACATAATAAAAGTGAGACGACAGAGGCGTATGTTTGTTGATGTTTGTTGATGTTTGTTGATGTTTGTTGATCAGCTGACATTGTTCTCCACTACATCTACATAAATAAATATTTACAAGCACGCTTCGCTAGGAATTCTTTCAGATGATGTGTTTGTAAATTGAAAACGATTACAATAGCGAACTGACAAACAAATTCGCATTTCTCTCGATCTCCAGGCATCCACCTCAGAACTGCTTCGTTGTCTTGGAGACTTTCTCGTCTTCAGGTACGTATGGCAATAGACACAGAATTGAATGAATTAGCTTTTTCCATTACCAGGTGTCACAAATTGAAAACTTTTCAATCGAGCGATGCTGTGATGTGGGTACGTATTATTTGCGCTAGGGTGAAAACATGCAAATGACAAATCGTCTTCTTCTTTTTCCACATGCAGCTAAGAACTGTTGACAGGTCTCTACTTCTGCAAGGATGGCAGGTAGGATGAGATGTTGATATAGGGTCAACAACGAGATTTAGGTCATCATGCACAACATATCTCGAAGGCGTAGCTTGTGGTGTGTGTGTTTACTCATCCACTGGACATTGGATCAGACACGAAATCGAAATGACCTAAAACTCGATTAAATTTGATCAGAGATGCGTGCAGTGGGCGCTCATTCGCGTTATTCTGTCACTTGTAGGATATCGCTTTCATCAATCCCGCCAATGTGGTATTCCTGTATATGTTGCTGCGTGAACTCATCCGCGAGGACATCGAGTCCGAAAAGGAGTTGCAGTCCATCGTGCTCACCTGTCTCTACCTTTCATATTCATACATGGGCAACGAGGTGAGTAAATACATGATTTAGGCATCAACGCGACCTGATGAAAGTGATTCGCTCATCATCACAAATCAATATTTGTCTTGTTCAGATTTCGTATCCCCTCAAGCCATTCCTCGCCGAGAGCGACAGTCGAGAAAAGTAAGTGTAAATTACAAGTTAATTACATGAAAAGTAATTAGTTGGAGGATGGTTAGTCACAAACTCGTCGCCTTTGACAGGTTCTGGGATCGATGTCTGCTCATCATCAACATGCTCAGCGGCAAGATGCTGCGAATCAACAGCGAACCGACCTTCTTCACCGAGGTCTTCACCGAACTGAAGGCATGCCAAATCGTCCCCGCCATTAGCGGTTAACAATAATTGTTCTCATTAGGCTTGCGATTGAAATTAACACACACACACACATAGTTAGACACCTACATTTCTTACATTCCTTACACTCTGACCACTTGCGATTCGTAGTCACTAGACTGATGTTGTAGGCGACCAGCTAATTGACAAGACTGGATGCGTTGTGGTGCGAAACGCGATTAAGTTATCTTCTTCATTGTGTTTGTGGGTGACAGTCAAGCGAAATTACTTAACTTATTTTCTAATCCAGTGATGGAAACTGCCAAACATTAGCCCAAATGCCACTATATGTTGTGCAATGTGTGTTGTATCGGCACAACGCTAGTGTACAGTTATTCCCGTTATCAATTGGCTAGTCCTAAGAATGACGCCTTTTCTGTCAATTTTTGTTGCCGTCGATGCTGATCATTGTCATGCCGCCAAATGATGCATTGTGATTGTCGAGAAGTGAAAGCCCACTGCAGACATTCTGTTCGAAATACATTCAGCTCAGAAAAGAGAACTGCCGTTGAGATATCGATTCTGGGGTCTCGCCGCGAGAGAAATAAATGGCAGAGAGAAGAAAATAGTGAATCGCGATGTGGAAGATTCGTATGCTGGCACAAGAAGAGATGCCACGTTATTCGAGAACGAGAAATTTTTATACTCTATACTCACAGCTGAAACTGCGATCCTGACTCATTCCGAAATCGAAATCGAAATCTCTCTGTCCTCTCCTCTCCTCATCATCACCACCGTCAGCATCTCGCCATCCACATCACTCCCCGTATCATTTAATCGGCATAGATCTGACATTCGACGGTTCTCTCTCAACTATAAGCTGGTCCCACTAAGCATTACTGATCGATGTCTGCTCGCAGCGTCGAAAATGTCGGGAGTCGTGCAATATTTTCGTGACATTAGCTAGTCGTAGCGATGTGCTTCTTATTTCGTGTAGGACTAATTTGCTTATGACGGCCTGAATTGCAATGTCTTCTCGTATCGCATTCAAAGTGATTATGTCTCGGTAGAGTGAGTTCCGGAACTCTTTCACGTTTAGTCTAACAATTAGTCACGTAATGATGGCAACCCAACCCATACATAACTCCGTTTTGATGTCCCTTTTGCGTCAACCCTTCCGTTATGCATTACATATTTATGAATGTCATTCCCGGTCTTTACCGATACAAATTGCTGTTATACATTTATAGACAATTTGCTGTTAATAGATGATGAGCATTCGACAAAATTGACATGTATTTATATGGGTTCTACAGGCCGAACAAGACAACCAGGTAAACCTCATTATGCCCGCAATTATTGTCATGGCAGAATTCCACTTGTGTGCAATGATCATCGATCGTCCATGCTGGTCAGCGTGCATAGGACGTGAGTGAACTCAGAACAAGAGAGACCTACCTGCATGTCTACAAATCGCGTGACTTAGTACTTATTATTTACTCCTGATCGCTAGCTCATAAATAGACGGCATGCGAAATGGAAAGACGAACACTCAAACATTATTAGTGTAATTTCAGATAAAGTTACTTTGTCAATACTTTTTCTCTACTCATTTCATAATGGTCTCATTGTAAATATCGATTCGAAAGCACAAATGGCGAGATCGCCTCTCACAAGTCGTATTAGTAGTGTGTTCGGTAAATCTTTCGTATGTACTTAACTAAGTCCTGATTTGCGGCTCATTCTACTTAAAAACTTGGACTCCGATGAATGACACAAAAAGTTATCGCAGTCGAGTCAGTGAGTTGTTGTTTCTCAATCGTTGTGCCATTTATCATTGTTTTAAGTATGTACTTATAATCATTATCACTGATTACAAAACGTGACACAGCTTCTTGTTTGCGAAGAAAAGCAAAATAATAACAATAAATTAATTAGTACGCTTATATCCATACCTTTCGTCCACCATTAGTGGCATATCGATCTCGTGACACGAACACGTCATAGAGAATCAATGTTGGGCTCGTGCATGAAGAAATCGACCGATTAAACAGGTATGATCATCATTCATTGATGGCGATGGCTCGAAAAGCCATTATGGAAACCGATACGTGGACGTGGACATATTTGCAATACATCATTATCTGAGTAGTGGCACTCTCATCAGTAGAGGCCTGAACTTTTTGCAGCAATGCCAAATGCCGCAAAATTGGCATTCGCCAGAAAATGGCACAAAATTTTCCGCAAAAAGTTCAGGTCTAATCATCAGTAAATGCAGGTGGACTTGGACTGTTCGTTTCGAACACAAGTGGAAGACTTTTGTGCCACAACTGGCAGGCGGTTCGATTCTGGACGTCTTCACAGGACGCGCATTGCACAAATAACCATAATTAATTAGCACAAAAACTTTTCTTCCATCACAAACATTTGTGTGCTACTTAATAATGGCATCACTATGTAAGTACTCACGTTTGTAATTTCATATTATTTTGGTTCTTAGGCTACAGTCTCTGGTCCTGAAATATTGGTAAGCTGTGCTTAATGTACTAAGTTCTGTGCCAGTTTTCTTCACTACTTTGCTTATCCCTTAATCTTCATCGTCTCTCGAGCTCGGTCTTGAGATCATTTTCATGCAAACTGCACTTATGATGTTGATGAATATTGCTAAACGTTTGCACTATTCTCATGCGATAATTGCATTATGAACGACAAGATGCACTCTGAAAACTGAACGCATGTAGGTAGAACAAAAACCTAAATCATCTTCTTTAACGCGCAGCAAGAAACTAATCTCATTAGGAAGTAAACAGTATTGACATGCTAATTAGCTAATGCTAATCATTGAGATTACATCGTCATTGAGCACGAAAGTAAACACGGCCTGCCTGTAAAGAGCAAAGTGATGCGAAACCGTCTCTAAAGTCGATCAACTCACTTTGCTTCACGATGATTCTTACGATTAGAGGAAACCAGTGATTATGATCAAAAATTTCATGTCCAGATCCCGTTAATAAACACAAACAGCGGGAGATTAGATCACTGACAGGTAGCGTTCTCGGTATTTGCTGGCACCTCGCGCACGTGTCGTCGAGTTTGGTTCGGAAGTTGGTTGCTCTGATCCCATCCCCTTGTTCCTAGTGACTAATCATAGCCTAACTTAGTGTCCAAATGGCTGCCGCTGAACAGGAAATGGCGAGTTTGGTAACGCAAATGATGCGCTCAAATATGGAATGTATGAGATGTTGTTCAGGTGCGAATTACCAAGATTGATGCCGACAAGAAATACGGGAGTGCCCAGTTCTTGACCAATACCCGCTACAGAACCAATGGAAGAAGCTAAGGTATCATTGCCCAAAAGGAACCAGAAGTAGATCGATCAGTTGGCCGAAGTTAACCATTCGTTCTCGACTGTTGAGGATTGCTAACATCGATTAATCTTCACGATTTCAACTTCGTCTTACTCATGTTGGGCAATATTTTCTTCTCCATCTCTTTCTTGTTGATCCTGCGCTCCCCAATTTTGTGCAGTTCTTCTTCAGCCTGCATCCTTTTGACCATCGTTCTCCCTCTCCTCTTCTTCTCTTTGTGCATGGCGCTTACCATGTTCTTCCAGATCGAAGCTGTCTGTATTATGCAATATCAGCTTGTTCTTAATGTCTGTAAAATCAATTCGCGCCATTGTCGAAGTACAGACAATGCAATTGGTAATGAAATCTTAATGCATTGTTTGACAAGCTTTCATGGTAAGTTGAAACACTCTGGACGAGATTGATAAATGCGATTAGCGAGACGATGATGATGAAACGGATGTGATGCGTGAATGACAAGATCTCGTTGTGTTGACAGAGGCATATGTTTGGCAAGGTGTTTGCCAAACATCATCATCTGAACGGACGTGAAGCAAATAGAAAACAGGCCAAGCAATTATTCGTGTCGAAAATTGCTTCCACCTCGCTTGACACCTAGAAGAGAAAAAGAAATACTTGTTGAAACGACCGTGCATGTGAAGATTGGTGCAAGATCGTTCGGCCTCATCTTGCACTTTGCCACATCAAATTATTGACAAGCAAAATAGCGCGTCACAAAAGTGACAATTTCCGCTCTTTCTCAGGTGTCCAGGAAAGTGATTGATTTGATTGATTGATTTGAGCAGTTGAGCATCGCTAACAAGACGCTCGCATCGATCGATCGCGTCGCGTGCTCATCGTCGGTAGTAAACAATCGTTTTATTGCACACTAAATTAATATCACTAAGGAATGCGTTCAATGAATGACGTTCAATTTTTCCACGTTCTCTTCCGTAAACCTCTGACAGTTGTCTCTTTCAAATGTTCCTGGATCCGCTCAACGTCGACAGGAACGAGTGGCGTGCCACCGCTCTTATTCATAGTGTCAGGGGCAGGGACAGGATTGCCAAGCGCAGTTGAGTAGAAAAATATCATTATTACTGTTCGCAGATAACGTCGTACGGATGACATCCAAACACACCGATCCCCGACAGTACATGTCCTGCGTCGATAAACGAATGCGCCAAGGCTGGAATGAAGATCAGTATGACGAAAACCGAGGTAATGGTCCTCGGTCGGAACAGTGAAGATTCCTGCATGCACATAAATGGCTGAACTGCCAGCTGAACCAAACGGATAAATTGACCACTTTCTGATCACTTTAAATAACGGCAAGGACTACAGTGTAACACATCAATGTCAGGCTCATCTCTGCGCTTGTTGACAACGCACAAATTTATTCTTCAATCAATCTTACTATGGCAGCAAACTTTGTCAGCTTAATATGACTAGTTTGTGTGTATGTATACTTTCACTGAATTCGTAGCGACTATCGATCCATGTTACGTTGCGATACTGATTCGAATTGCCGTAGTCGAAGTTGCAGACCAAACCAGAAGTCGTGCCGTCTTCTCGTGAATTCTTCCCACGCACTCATCTCCCCGTCCCGCAAGCACAACAAAGTCTGCCGACTGTTGAATGCCAGACGAATACCGCCTAAAAATTTGCTCTTCTCAAAGATGTGACTTGCCTTATCCCAGACACCGATTTCAAGGCACATGGACCTCAGGTCATCGATTGTGACACTGTGATAAGTGATGCAGTGGTTCCAATTTGGATCGCAATTCGCTTCCTCGACGGGCGTCTTCTGTTTGGATTTGTGCTTCTCTCTCGAAGACGCTCCAACCTGGTACAGGTAGCACTTGCAGTACGCGTTCGGCGGTTCACTGGTGGTGCGACATGGAAGTCTGTTTGCGTAAGATATCATCACTTGAAGGGAACCCAAATCGTGAGACCACACGCTCGAGTTATCCGGCACGAAACTCATCGTGGTTTCTTTTTGAATGAATTTCAATTTTACCGTCAAGAGTGACAAATCTTCATCACAGCCTTTCGCGGAGAGCACTTTGCTGACGCGCGACTGTTAAGTCGAAATAAATTAGTTAATAGGGCTGTAAAACTCCACTATCATGAATCACCACTGTGGGTATTTACCTCCGTTTCCTGAAGCCTGTAAGTCAAAGTCGGTGCATTGGTGCACTGAATCGCGCTCAACAATTCTGACACTCTGATGACCACTTCGCCCACAAACTGGTCATTTCGTTGGTAGACATCGAAAAGAAACCACTTGCTACTGTCCTTGTGCCACACAGACAACCACAGATAGCTTGATTCGATATTGCGACGAGGTAACTGAAGCTAAAAATACAAACGATACTGATGAACGAGCGAGGGACCAATTAAGATTAGAACCAACTGTTGGTGAGAGAGTTTCGTTGAACGATGGGCAAAGGGAGTCGTACTTCGTGCGAGTTTTGCGGAAACCTTGCCGAAGTGTGTCAGGCAATATGATGGCTTGCACGTACCTTAGCAAGACATAGGTAGGAAGAAAATTTAGAATCTCGTGAACGTCGCTCTTGGTGTCTTACGCATTCATCGTTTGTCGTTTTTCATTGACAACCGGCAAATCGAAGCACTCCTTGATGGAAATGTTAAGTTGCTCGAGACGTTCATCGTAAGTGATAGTAAACACAATGACTGGGTCTTCATCGATTATTTCGAATGATCCGTATGACCTCGTCAAATTGGAAGTCTTCGAACGGGTTCCACTGTGTAGAAGAGAACTGGCTTCGTCAACCTGCTGATAAGGATACGAATTTCCTTCTCAACATATCGATGATTCTACATTTAATCATTACGCTCATCTACTTACATTTTCGCTGATTTCCGTCTGGCCGTAAGTCTTAATTTTTGCGAGCCATTCGCTGTCGATGAGAGATGGTTGGTAATTGTAATCGTTAATTGCTGCATTAATCTGAGTAGTTATCGGGTTTCTCGGCCTTCTTGCCGAAGTCCAACTTTCGACATCGCTGTCGTTGTCGTCATCACACGACAAGCAAGGACAGCACCACAGGTATGTCAAAATTGATTTGGCGCACATTAGTCGTCGACTCGGGACATCGAAAGCGACCGAATGTCAAATGCGGGCCAAAAACTCGTGACGATAGAGATTAGACTCAAGTTTCCTTTTTAGTTACTCGTTTGTCTGCAATGTTTCGAGCTCGATTATCACACTTTTATCTCAAGAAGCAAGGTTACATTTTCTAATGCAGAAAGTACATAGCAAAAAATCTACACACACATCATACCAGCTGTGCGTCCAATACTGAAATGTATGCATTATGATATCCGTTCTCCTACTTTGATAATAGAGTGCAACTGTCGGTAAAGAGCACAAATTCCATTGAAGTTATTGGAGGCAGCGATAAGAGAAATTGTAGGCATCTGGCCTGCAGTCCAAATCGAACTGTTCAATTGTTCCCCACTTAATCATTGGACTCGGTCATGACTTTTCTGTCAGCTATCACTTTAATTTTGCCCGAAACACATACAAAAATACTTTAAAGTCCGATGTCAGCGGATGCCCAAAGACTGATTCTCACATTGACGGAACGTCATTGACGTTAATCACGGCTATCAAACATAACACTTCACAGACGGAGATAACTAGCATTTTCTCAACCATGTATCGGGCTCACTCTTGGCAGGCCTTCACGAAATACTAAATTTGGCAAACGAGACCCTGACTGTCTCTTAAAGCAAAAAAAAACGAAAGTAACAAAATTGGTCTGTGAGAAATGGCACACAATTGGAATAAGTGACTAAAAATGATTGAAGAGGACAATATTCGATCTTACTGCAAGTAAGAGCCCTACGGAGTGCTTGAATACTCAGATCAACAGCCACCCACGATATAACAGTTGTAAATACGCTTATAAATACCATATGACATGTCATACTCATAGTCACATTGATGCACCCTCTAAAACACGTTTCCATCAAAATAAATGCACATACATTAATAGTTTATATAAACTTCAACAGTGGATAAATAACTGCGAACAATGGAAGACCATTCTGAGCAGCGTCCACAAGACGTCGATGTGGGGTGAATATTATGAATACTGGCCAATAATGACTGGATTAAGTTATATGGTAATTGTGTAAGTTCCGTTGTGTATATTGCCACCCTTAGACGAACTTGTCGCCTCATCGTTACCCATCGGCGAATCCCTTAACTGATACGACTCGTCAACGAAAGAATATGACTTATAAAGAAGTGGGGTTAACAGGTCAGGATCGATGTCAGCTGCCTTGCAGCCGCCCGTTATCAGGCTGACACCGATGCCGAAAATGATAGCGACCGCCCATGTGAATCCAGCATACCACATATACGACATCCGATATAAGAAGAAAATCTCACCACCGAAAAAAGTGCTCGTCGTATTGACTGCTGAGACGGTCATCGATATGTTGCTGGCGGGACACTCATCGATTGAACGAGGTAACATCGTAGGAGCAGCGCCCATCAACAGGGCACCAAACCCGATCCAGAATCCAACAGCGAGACTGACCAGAAGCCCACACATTGCTCCGATAGAATTACACACTCTGGTACACATTCCCAGTGTGAAAAGACCCAAAAGCGGGCCACCGACTATGCCGAAAATTGTCAGAGATGCTTGAAGAATACCCGTCATCTGTTCGATAATATACGTAAGAGCGACGCACAGAACGCCGTAGAAGCACGCCAAACATTTGCTAATCAGTGTCGATTTTCGCTCGTCAAGTGGTCGACTTCTGCAAATGAACGGCTTAACGTAGTCTTCGAGAGTGACAGCTGCCAGTGAATTGACGAAAGACGAGACTGTGGAAAGTGCGCCGCTAAATACGCCGGCAACGAATAGACCACAGAGACCAGGAATCGATGACAGGGATCTCATGACGAATAACGGCAGCAGTTGATCTTGTTGAGTGATCTGGCCGCTCAATAGAGGATCACAATCACGGAAAGTGGCGTACATCACGAGTCCAGTGAAACAGCACATCAAACTCAATAAAGATGTGACCGGCCAACAGATGAAGAGTGCTCTACAAACAGCAGAAATGTAATTAGTCAAACAGTAAGGATAGATTGCAAAAGGGCTTCACACGTTTGTGCGTCTTTCAGTCTCTTCACAGTTAAGAGCCTTTGCACTTGTGTCTGGTTCACTCCATAAAGAGACGTGTAGATGAAAATTCCACCAATGGCTAAGCTCCAGAAACTGTGACGAACTGTTGGATCAGGATTGAAACTAAAATCGACACAAAACAAATCATTACATATACTGATGTGTGTAAATATGTTAAATATGTGCGTTCGCGCGATGCTTAATGATCAATACGCACGAAATATTTTCACTTGTTTTGCAAATTTAAAAACATACTTGAAAAACTCGACCCTTCCTCCTTCGGCCGCTCGCCTCCACACCTCACCAATACCACCGACATCGAGACAGCCCTTGACGATGACGACGATCATCGCCGCGAACATGACCCCGGACTGGAACAAGTCAGCCCAAAGAACAGCCTTGATGCCACCCGTGGTGCAGTAGAGAGTGCAGACGAAACCGACGGAGATGATGGACCACCACTTTGGAATGCCGGTGACTGCACTCAAAGCGAGTGCGGGCGCGTACAAGACAATTCCCATGTAGAAAACCATTTGCACCATGAAGACCAGCGATGCGGCTGTTCGCACACTCTTATCGAAACGGTACTCCAGATACTGTAACGGTGAAATATTTAGTGTGACAAGCAAATTCGAACCATTCGGAGTGATATAACCGAATCAACGCACACTGTAAGCGCTGGGAGAGTTCAGTTTGAAGAACACCGGCAAGAAGATAAATGCCGACAGTGGCGTGCCCAAAATGTACGAGATGTTGATTGTGAAGAACTGCGTTCCGAATATGTAGTTCTCGGCGGGTACACCGAGCAGGGTGATGGCTGACATGAAGCTTGCCATCAAGGAGAACGCCACCGGGACGACGTTCATCTGTCGGTTTCCAAGCAGGTACTCTGTGGTGGTGCGCTGTCGACCGCCGCTCAGTGACGAGCACACTCCGATGCTGGCTGACACGGGAAATTATATTCTTAGCCATGTCCTGCTGTTATTGTCACGATTATCACTCACCACTGATGACCAGCATGAGTGCGAATACCGCATAATCGGTGATACCGAGCCGAGGAGTGCTGTCCAAATCCAATCGTGGTGAGCTCGACATTTTCTTTCAGCTGATAAGGGAACTCTCCCAAGTGTCCCGCTACTTTTCCGATCAAATCATTTATTTTAGGTAGTTTCGGTGACGCTGATACCGAAATGAAGATCCATTCGTGCTAATATGAGCCCTGTTGCCCGAAAAAAGCGGCCTCAAAGTGACCGTTTTCGCGGTTACGATGAGCGATTGCTTTGGCGTTCAGGTATCCGATTACTAACCAAATATCAGAATCGAATAGTCGACAACAAACGTCCACGCAATGCATTCTCACTATGGTCACTTTGATCATAATTTAAAAACTTAAAAGCGAACATATCGCCATGTAATTGATCAAACTTTAATTGATGAAACTTTTATGTTATTCAATTGGAATCAATTCCGGGTTAATGGGCTCTTGTTATAAACGTTCAGTTTCAAAACATACTTTAGTACTCTCGGATTTCGTTGTAAATGAATGAAATTTAGAGGACTGTGAGATTGGCATTTCCCCTAAACAGCTGCAAAATTTCAGCCAAATATGATTGTAAGTTTTTAAATTATGATCAAAGTGACCATAGTGAGAATGCATTGCG
>JAGGCA010002195.1:19714-31140 GCA_022876805.1 Osperalycus tenerphagus | reverse complement strand
CGTGGTGGCGCCTCCGTGGTGGCGCTGAGATCGAACGATGCCGATGAGATCACAAGGTGGTGAAGGCGATCTGCGAGCGGATCGCATTGACCACCTTTCCAAATCTGTTTATCCTTCTTGTTTACCCCTCCGCATGAACCACTGCGCTAGATGGGCGAACGACTCATAATCGATACTCAGGTCGTCACGTTTCCTCATTTGCCAATTTATTTAAGATACAACGTTAAGTCGAAACTTTCGAGTTTCGACTCGAAAGCATTACAAACAGAATCATGAAATATTGACGAGCTTCTCACTTAACTGCCATTGATATCGATTAACTGATTTTCCAGAGTCCAGTCCAGTAATTGTAGCATGCAGCACGATGCCGATCTCTCAAATATGCCACAATAAACTCGCAATGCTCTCACGATGACTAGTATAACAAGTAATGTAGGTATTAAACTTACTCGTAGTCCATTAATCTTCCGAACGAATGGATTGGTGAAAAGCTGACCGTGAAATCGGTCCAAACTGTGTTTTCAAGTCTTCGTGCGAGATCAGCATCGCGTGAGATTAGCAACGGAAGCTGTACATAGAGAGCGATGAGCATCGAGCGAATCGAAATTCCATCTCCATCTGGAACTCAATTCGACGCCAAGCTGACCCTTGAAATCCTCCACTGCGATATCGACAACTGTATAATTTAGTTACTTCCTCCCGCTCTGCAACTCTTACAAAGCGCTTCGTAACTGAGATATTAATTAAAGCAGTAACTAATGTGCTGAATGCATTCGCAAATGAAATATTAGTGGCACGTTCGTCGCTGTCGTTATTATGACACTGAACACATCTCGTGATGACTTCTTCCATCTCTGGACATATGTAACCATTCGTCCAGATGGATGGCAGCGAATCACGAACGTCGCAGAGTGATGGTGAGCTGCAAGCTGTGCACCGAACTTGAGTCTGGGCTGGAAGCCGACTGGACTCAACTGGACTCGACTTATCGCTCTTCTCTTCTTATTTCTGTTTCTGTTTCTCGTCGCTCATAAGGTTATGTCAGCCGCAGATAAGAAGACGCGAGTAGGCAGACGACTTAATGTCAGGTCAAGCATGTGATGAAGCTGAGCCGAGCCTGGAGAACGAAGGGAAGCTTCGCTATCAATCATATTCTCATTTCGTTTCCGGTTTTGTCACAATTACGGCAACGTCGACGACAAAAAGCACGCGGGGACAAATCAAAATAAATGTAACGAGCTTGCAGTCAATAAAATAACATCTTCAGACGAGAACAGCAATGCGGGAGAGAGAGAAGATCGCGATGGATCGGAGATGGCTCGATGGGTCGATGGCTGGATGCATCGAGAGACCATCGCTCACCACAAATGGTGATCGGGGTAATGGCGAAGTGATGCCACCATGCCAGTGATGTTCGATCGACTCGACACTCAGGCCCAATGCTAATGTTAATGCGTCTCGCGACCGACCGCGAGAAATGCCGATTAATCGCAAATCACGGCATCATCTCCAATAATTGAAATGGACATGTATCGATGCGATACGGCACGAATGTGTGCGAGAGAGATAAATCGTGATTGATACGGAGATGCAGGGAATGCAACGTTCATTTACAGAGTGTCGAGTCGACTGATCACGAGCCAAGACAAATGCCAAATACGGAAAGTGTACGAGGAAGAGAGCACAAAGCACACAAAATGCTCACGTCGACATTGTCATTGTGTGACGAGTTCCACTCGGTGAAATTGTCTGAGGAGATGCCTCTGTCTGTTTTTGGACCGCAGAGACTGTCTGAGCAAAAATAACTGTGTGATTATGTATTTGATTATGTATTTGCCAAAATCGCGTTCCGGCCAATGGCGTTGTGGCGTTGTCGATTCGCTTTCCATGACGCTTTGTTTCGGTCACTTGCATTTCCGTTACGAACGATGTCAACTGCAGTGCTAGGCTCCCACCCAAAAAAGCATCCCAGACAAATTTACACTACTCCATTCTCAATGTGATGTGCGAACGAAGGACACATCAATTAGAATATCGAGACGCGAACAATCACAGTTTGAGTCTGATAGTTCTCACTGAAATCAGTTGCATCAGTGCATCATAGAAGGTATTCGGCACCTATTTTCGTCCTTGGCAATGCATCCTTATCACTGATAACTTATCACATGATAACACATCACCAAACTCGGTCAACTCGGAGTACGCAATTATGCAATTGCGAGATCAATGGGGACTGTCCGACGATCCAATTCAGATATAAGCAGTTATTCGTCTAGGTGTAGGTTATCGATGAACTGACACTGCTCATGCTTATGCTTGTTTCTGTACGAGTCGTACAGTGTCAATTTCGATTCAATCTTCTCGCGATTGTACTTGTATACATTTTTGGCGAATCTACAGGGAATGATGAAAACATGACACGTGTCCCAGCAGCGATTTATATGATTGAATGAGTTACTTACATGCATCTCGAGTGCATTGAATAAGTGAAACTTCTCATTTCACAGCCGTTTCTTGAGTGACTGGCTAGATTTATATTTGCAGCAGACCGTTACTTGTGCACAAACCGTGTCGGCGAAGGGGAGAAGAGATGCGATTATTTGAAGCGAACATGAACATAACATCATATTTACATCATATTTTCGCGTATAGATATTTTCGACGCATCTCCATCTCCATCTTTCTGTGCATGTCTCTACTTCGCCATCTCTTCGCGCTCTTGGCATGGCACCAAACTTTGTATAAGTGCCATCATTTCGCGGCATCAGGCAATGAGTTAAGCCTCTTTTCCTAGTGCACTATTTCATCACATCTTACATGCCGTTTTAACGAGTTCGAGTCAAGATGGAAAACACAACGAAACACAGAGAAACGATTCTGCGTGCCGCAAGCGGGTTTCAAATGGAGAATTGTGGACAAAAAACAGCTTCAACCGAGATGCTTTAATATCGACTACTGTTAGTATGGCAGAACTGACGAAGCGAATTTAGCCGAGATGACGGTGCGCAAAACATGAAAGCTGTCGAGCGCAATTTTAAATGTCATCCTTTTGCAACGGTATGAAAGTGACATCTTTGAAAATTTCTGTTCGATCGCCGCAGATGCCCACCGATTTTCGATTGCCAATTTCGGTGAAAAGTGAACTGTTTGAAGACTTCGCGGCCTTTGTTAGTTATCCAGACAACTGGAGACCGCATTCATTTCGCTCTCGCGTGGCATCACCTCACCGTTTTCATCAAGCACTTTGTTCTTACTTAAATTAAACTTAGCTTCAGCAGTAATATGCGAATAATGGTGATATTTAGCGAAAGCGACATGCCATCATTTCGTCGTGGTTGACCTACCAAGCATTCAGTTCCCTGATAACTTCAACCTCTCTTCAGCTCTCCTTTCCTTCCTATCACATCACTACTTATCCGCACCTTAACTCACCCTGAATCCGCGGCATTGTATTAATTTAAAGTTTGTCGCACTTATTAGAACAAGCATCAAGGAATGTTGCACTTGAAGCAACTTCAAAGACGCCGTTTTCACACAAAGATTCATTATTGGTATTCACACGAAAGGTGAGGTACTGAAAATAGCGCGAGCGAGCTCAGACAACACAACATAGAAGAGACTCTAAACAATGTCGGATTTCCTAGCTCTGATATTTCTATGTGGTTCGGTGATGTGATTGCCTGACAGCAATACATAAGCAGCGGGATGCGACAAGGAAAATAAATGATTGATACTCGTTCCTCGGCTGAACATTCATCAATTAGAAGGGACGTTCGCAATTTTTACCTTAATGATCGAGCGACCCAAGTCATTTATAATGTTGACTGCCCACCGAAAGGCTAAGGCTCGACCGGCATACAGAAGAAGACGCAAGTGGAGCACGATCGCTGTGCAAGAGCCCTGCAAGTGTTACAAATTGCAGTAAGCTCGAACATTACTGAAATCCGAAATAAAGATGGCCATACAAAGAAGATCGGAGAAAACGTTATCGGAGAGATGCATGGACGTCGAATATGTGCCATGTATTCTTCTCAATCGATGTGCGATTCGACGAAAATGTTAATGTTCGACTTTGTTACGACATCATCATCGTCATCTTCCAACATTGTTTATCACCTGACATTAACATTAAGTTAACGGCGCGCACTCGACTGAGTCTGTCGATCGTGCTTCGTGCTGTGCTCGTGTTAGTGCAGTACAGTTTCGGTGTGTTTATCGTGTGCATAAAACGCGCATTTTATTGCTAACACTTCACATAAAATCATCGGCATGAATCGCGAAAAGTGTGTAAAAATAATATATGCCGAATGCGAAACACTGACAGAAACGAGCAACTGTGAACGATGACCATGCACTTGATGACAGCCACTGGAACGGGACCGGCATCGAGGTGGACGCGGTCGATGGCATCTGTTGGAGGAGCATCTCCGTGTAAATTAATGTCGCCAATATCTTGACAGCGGCGCCTCGAGACGGGAACGACAGCGGCGAAGTACGGCCGCGACCACCACCGAGCATGAGCCATCCATTGGAAGCACGACCATCGTCATCATCATCATTCGCATCCCCATACAAATGGCGCGACTTAATTCGGATGAGAGGAATAAGAGAAAAAAAGACAATGAGAATGAGTGCATCGAACAAATCGAGTAAGTTAATAACGTTGTGCAGCAATTGAGTAACGATGAAATCGAGACGAGACGAGACACGGGACGACGATGATTGCACGGCACGATTGAATCGGATAGCGAATGGATTCGGATAACTTTTAGACGAGGAACTCAAGGAGAATAGAGCCCAAATAGAATTGAATAACTCTATTTGCGCGTCAGCTTGGCTCGTTGGTGCGTCAGAAAAATAAGAGAAAAAAGCGTATCCTGAGCGGCCTATTTTGGTCCATTTGTACGACGATGAAGACGTGCCATTATATTAGTTATTTACCGACGCGTTCCCGCTATTACTGAGCATAACGCAGAGAGTTAAGCGATCAATGGCGCGCTTAAAGAGCATTCAACGGACGAACAGAATGATGGAATCGGTATCGCGATCGCATCGGTCGTGATTTAGGTTTGCTCATTCTTAACTACTGTCATCATCTGTATAATTCTTTCGAAACGCATCTTTGACTCCATTGTAGTGCGTAATTGAATCAACGATTGAGCCGTGCATGCATCAATCACTCGCCTTCCCGACCGCGCACACAATAAGATGACGACGCGCGTTGTGTAACGCACAACAGTGAAACTAATTTGCTGGACTTTCAACTAAAATTTGTCAAATGCGCGCCGAGAATGCGAAAAGAGAGCGATGAGCAGAAAATCGAGAGAAGTGATTCGATTTGGGGGAATAAAGTCGTTTAAGGTTCTTTCGTCGTCGATTTCTCGTTCTCTGCTCTCACGCAAACAATTCCGGCATGCAGAACACAGAGGCCGAGCAGAAAATGGTGCTGAGATGAGCGTTTTTGCCGAGCAAACCTTCAATAATCGACATTCATTTAGAGTATGCAATTTTCTCGCTGATTTTGCATTACTCCGCATCTCATCTCATCGCCGAGACAATCAACGCATCACCACACATACCTTTTTAGCGTGCGGCTTCACAATGCCATCGTCGGCGTCATTGTCATCATCGTTATCATATTGATCGACGATCCACGATATGACGCAAGTAATGCGCGTAATGAGTGCACACCAGAAATGCACTCCCCCAAAGTATTGTTTCGTCAATCGAAGTCCTTTGGCAGCGTACGCTGAAAACAAACGTGTCAACTCTGAGAATGATATGAGAACGTTAGTTAGACACACACACATATCGACATTAATCAGCAGTTATGAGCGCAAAATGAGCGCAATTAGAGAACGCGGGCAGCAGAGTTCTGATACCGTGTGGGCCTGGTGATAATTACGGGCTGATGATGAACGCCAACAAATCAAGGCAACGGCAATCATTAACGATACTGATTACCGATTACCACTGACTGAATGTTACCCGTTTGATTCTGTTTCTGTTGATGTTCCTGAGCCATCTTTGTGAGTGCGTTCATGCTTCATGCAATTTGTTACTGAATCGGATATATGGGGCCACGCTATTTCATATAGAGTAATATCTGTGTGAACGTAATTTGTCCAACCTGTGCTTGCATCTGGCAACTCCAATAATTGGTGGATCAACGATTTGCTTGCCGTTCCACTCTCTTGCTGCTGTTGGTATCGAACAAATTCTGTCGTCCTGCAAGGAGAAAGGAGAGACACGTTTCGTCATTGAGCGTTATCGACAAAATAAATATGACAATAACTCCGTCAAGCACTGAGAAGACAGTCGAGCTTGAGCGATATAAAACTCTGAAATCAAATTTATAACGATGGACCGTACAATTTGTTTGACACTGTCACCCTTTCGCCCACTCGTTTCGCATGTGAGCCGAAAGGCGCAATTTCTCTCTCGTCTGGTATCGAACAGGCCCCAAATCGAGTGCATCATCTCGTGACAAATGAGTTTGTCGTTTTTGCAGTTTTCAATATAATTCACGCAGCCAGCTCGATGTCGATGTGCGACTCATGTCGTTAATGCGCCCATCGTGCGATGTGCGGAGTGCGCTCATGTCGTGCGAAGATGAATCGAAGTGAGCTGGGTGAGCGACAAATTGAAATGCGAAATGCAACGACGATCACCATTATGATGATGTTCTGTCACGGCGGCAATCATACAGAGTGACCAATAAAAGGTCATCATTACTATTCGCATTATGATTATGGTTATTATCGCATATCCAGCAGAGCAATGCCAACGTGCAAAATGCAACGCCTCGTATCGTGCACGTTGTGCGTATTCGTCGCGTCGACGAGACATCGCCTGAAAAGACACTTCACTGCAGTGCGAATCACGCGCGAATTGGACAATTTCCGATATGGCATGTCTTGATTTTGTCAAAAATTGGCACCCTTTGAAACGGCACATCGGCACATTTCACTTGCGCCGGTAATGAAATGAAATAAAGCTTGTGTACGATTTGGTGGAGTCGATTTTAAAAGCGCTCACACACGTGCGCAGTCATAACAAGTTCGACATGGTTGATAAGCAGTGGCATTCGCATTCCCATTTCGACTGTCATTTGCGGTCCCGAGGAAGTCTCACTCATGTTTGTGTGTGCAACACGATACAACATATCGACTTGTAATACGATGAGCCCGTCACATCCTTTCTTTATCAAGCGAAACCATAATATTGAGCTAATATTTGCGGCGACAAAAAAAGTGTGACACGTGGACGCCCAACAATGAGAATGAGAATACGCGACTCAACTCGACGCAACATCTATTCGATACCGATTGTAATTTATATGCACTTCCCGATTCGGACCGCGACCCGAGATCCGCAATCCGGCAATTTGCAATTGTCGTCCCCGTTCATCGTCAGTTCTGTGGCTCTACTTTCTTGCTCGTTCTGAAATACTGCACTGGGCTCGCTTTTCGTTTCGTTTCACCTTCTCTTCATCTTCGTTTTCGTTTTCGTCTCACTCACTCTCTCTCTCTCTCTCTCGCTTTATTTGCGCGCAAAAGTGACTTTCGATCATCTCTTATCCATGGTGGAATCGCGGTCCCGATTTTCGTTGGTACACAACAAATATTCAGTGCGCGGAACACGAGATAAAAACGGCGCACAAAAGAGACGAGACGCGTTCATAAAATCACTCAATCACGGCCCGGGTACAGATTCGAGTCCAATTCGATTGCCATGGACGCGAATGCAACGCCAACCCTATATAGATGTGGCACATAAATGATATGAAATAACATAGAATAAGAAGCCACATTTCTTATCAGTGACGTTCCATTGCATTAGCTGAATGTGAATGTCATTTAAATTTGCGCGCAAATCAGTTAAACTCAATGCATCGACGACCGCGTTTAATGATCGGTACAAGTGAGGAGTGTAGAGTACGCCGGAATGAGAACAAGATGACGATGGCATGGAAAATGATCGACGACGATCGGCAATCAACAAGATGAAACAGAACGAGCAGAAGAAGACGGGAAGGAAAGGAGAAGAATCCAACTCCGTGATTGAACGCAATGTGGAGAAAATCAATAAATTGGCTCGAAAATTAAAATAAATAACGTCGGCTTGCAATCGAAGCGAAAAAGAAGAGCAAAAGACGAGCACAAATACGAACAAGAGAAAATTGCGAAAGTTGCAGGCATCGTTCTATCGTTTTCTTCGGTGGTGATTTCGACAAATTGTTGCCACTGCAATGACGGCAGAGAGATATCGACGATCGACTGGATGCAAGATCGTCACACAACTGCATTCTGCATTTGCCTCGCAAATCGAGTGCGAACGGCAACGAGAATAAGCGAGTCGCCTGATTTATTATGAATGAGTAGATAACTGCAAACGCAATGCAATTGGAAACGAGACATGACAAAGGGTAACGCATTCTTTCGAAATGGACACGAAATCCGCGTCATTATGTCACCAATGCAGTGCTACCAATGCCGAAAGTTTCTTGAAAGTTGTCAATATTTTAGGTGAGCAGTTGCGAGTGACAGTCTCCTGTCAGAGGAAGTTTGCACAAAAGCGGCCATCATCGTCGTCGTCATCGTCATCGCGATCAAATTAGAGATTAATTGAAAAGTCATGCAAGAAATTGTGCGACGCATGATGATGCGCAATTTTTCAACAGTTCCGAAACAGAATCACCATTAATCACAAGAACCGAATAAGCCGAATAAGCAACTAACTAAAATTAAATCACGACTAGCAGCCGTCGACGAGAGTGGCCCAGAGAAAGGTCGAATTACGGCGTCGATCGTCGAATTTGCTGCAATGGTGCCTCGAAAAGTGACAACGTCGCACTTTTCGGCTAATGTCGCTCGTCGCCATCTCGAAACAAGTGTAAATTAGAACAATCTCTGCACCATCACAGAACCAGCAGAACCGGCAGCAGGCTCGCCATCATCGATTTGGGCATTTAAGCGAGCCGTGATAGATGATATGCGATATTCACACTAATGCAGAATCATTTATAACGAGTTGCGTCACTTTTTGCTCTCTCTCGACTATGCTACTTGTGGAAAATATTGGAGGACTTTGCTGATACGGCGATACGTCGCTATTTTACTTTAGAGAAGACAGAGGAGACGAGAAACTTTATTGCAACTCATTTATTGCAATATTGATGACGATGAGCGAGAGCAAAGTGAACGCGAGCAAGAAAACAAGAGGAAAGGAAAAGAAGAGAGAAAGAAGCGAAAGGAAGGCGATCATCAGCATCGAAGAGGAGAGAAGACTCAAGAAAGTGAAGCACGCGAACGGCGCTCCGAAATGCTCGATTATGTGACTTATTACAGTGTATATAAAATTTTACTGTGTGTAAGATTGATTTATATTCACCACTCGTTTCAGCATTGCCAGTTCGCGTTCGCGTTCAACATGCTCCGTCGATTCGTTGAGTTCTAGTATCGGAAAAGCGATCGAAGATATGATTAAAACTTTGCGCGCTGCTCTGCTCATATTACTTCTCGACTCGACCAAGAAAGAAACTTTTTAATGGATGGACTGTCAATGGTCGAAGAGCACGAATTGGACGAGCGATGAACAAGGCGAAAAGAATATGAGTACAACAAATGGCGGTGCTCTGCTCAACTGCTGCAATCGCGCCAATATCATTCATTTAGCGATGCATTCGATTCGATTTCATTCCACACATGATCGATGCCGAGATGCCTCGCTTCCCGGCTCGCCTTCTCATCTCTCCCCCTTCTTCGTTCAATTCCATAACATAACTTCTAATAATGCATGTTCGCATCCAACACGGATATCGCGGAGCACACACGTCAAACATGGTTAATTCGAGTTTTAGTTATATGTAGTTTTGCGGTCATCGCACAATCTTGTCGTGCGCCACACCTACCGAGAGCGTAATGCATGCAAAAATGCACGCACCAGAAACGAGGCACTTCCAGCGGAATCCATTAAGCTTAAAAGAAAACAAGATTTGGGATGGACTTTGATCAAGTTTAATCGCGATCAGTTCTACTCGGCATCGCGCGGGTGATCGTGAGTAGTGGTGAGTAGATTGGCTGGAGACACGCTAACTCGGCTTTGTCTTTCCATCGTCTTCCCTTCTCAGCAATGATTCCCTACTGCTCCACATCGCTAACGGAAACTTTGTGACTTACATCGATTAATTTCCTCTGCCATAGGAGAGGAACGACGAGCAATTTACATAAATCCTTTTCACGGACGCTCTTCGTAATCAAACGCGCCAAATTGGGACGCATAATCAAGTGCGTTGACTGGCTCTCTATTAATTCACCATAAAATTCATTCTTATCTCCTGCTTCTCTGGTGACTTTTAAGACATCAAATGATGTTCATCGCTTTCGCGGCATCTGATCAGTGCAATCATCGAACCGATTGCGCAGCAAATGCATTCAATTAATAAAAATGCGCGCTAGAGAGAAAAAGTTTGAGTGGCACAACACGAGAGTCGATCGATCATGTTGAGTGTCACTTCGTTTGGCAAGGAAAATTTTCCTGAACTGATCAATTCGTACTCTCCGAAGACAAGCCATCATAATAACGAAAGCATACCCAAACTCTCCGTCACACTCGCAGATATTCCACTTTTTTTCCTCTCCTCCATCTTCAATCACCGATGCTCACTTTCTGTCACACTTTATTGCATTTTCAATTGAACTTATTCATCTTTTCATACGATCGTTCATTTGAGTCACTGAAACTCTCTCATCTCATATTTTGCATCGTCTCATTTCCAGTTTGGACTTTCTAAAACTTCCAACACTGTGCAATTTGTGCATGTATTGAATTTTCGATCGACAGATGCACTACATGGTATTAGACGCCGCTCTAATTAAAAGCATGTATCGTGTAATTCAATTAGAAAGAACAGAAAATGAGATGCAGAACATAAAAGGGGAAGAAGGGAGAGAAGGGACTGACGATGATAAGAATGAAGAGCCTTTATCTGAATGCAAATCAACTTAATCCAATGCATGTGCGGGCAAATTAGCACCTTTAATGAACAGCAAGACATCGGTTTAGTCGCGTTCTTCGATCTGTAAATCGAATAGGCGACTAAAGTATCACACTCGCAAAGTATCTTCACTTCGAGCAAATTAATTTAAATATCTATAACAAGAAGAAATCGAACTACTCTCTGTAACTATGTGCGCAATCAACAATCGCAAAGCCGGTTAAACATGGAACGCTTACAAAAAACAAAACAGCGCAGAGGGAAATTAGGTTAAAACTCGCACAGCTAATATCATAGCTATTATCATTATGGTGATCATCATTTCACTGTTATTGATTTAATGGAATAACGCACATAAATGCGAAACACGAAATGGTGATTAGCAGTTAGAGAGAATAGACGACCACAGAGAAGGTCACAATTACGG
>JAGGCA010002195.1:0-19699 GCA_022876805.1 Osperalycus tenerphagus | reverse complement strand
AAAAAAAAAATTAAGCAGAACATAGAAATATGCGAATCATGTACAATTACTGTGGAAACAACAACGACGAATGACATTTACTTTCGGCACATGTGCAGATGCTCAATATATATATATACACACACATGAAAATATCGCGTTAGACTGGATAGCATGAGGATTGGGATCACGACGCCATAAATGGTGAAGATTACAAGTTAATACCGATTCGTCTTGAAATTATGGAAATGCATTCCATAAAGAGATGTGCGTAACATGTGAAAGCAAGAGAGAAGCATGAAGTGGATCTTCTACATTCCTTCCTCACGATTTACATTCACACTCATTACGCAAGATAAGCCAAATGAGTGGAGCTCGTCGAGCCCATCACAGTAAGGATTAAATGAAGACATTGCAATGACGATCGAATAGATAAAAGCATTGAGATAATGTTACAGCAAGATCCGAGTTGCGCGCTTAATGTGCAGAGTGCTCGGGACAGTGGAAATTTGATGTGATCACGGGGATGATCGTCAATTGTTGCCATTCTCGATGCTGAATTGCAGAAGAAAACACACATGAAGAGGTATTAGCCCGAGGCATGCATTAGAACAGAAAGCAAAAAGCAGGCAGATGAGAGTGGTCGTGCGTCGAGTGAAAGAGCTGATGGAAGAGAAATAAGTGAATCTATTCTATCGAGAGACACGGCACAGAAGAGATGACGAGAGAGAGAAGCACTGATTGCTACTTTGCTCGAGTCGGTAACTCAGTGATACCGAATCATTCTCATCAGTTATAACTGACATTCACTTTCGATTACAATCAAACGCCACAACACAATAAAAAGCTAAACAAGAACGGAAACGCGATCACAACGACCGCGTATCACGCGTTGATGCGTGAAGCAGCAATGCAGACTCAATGCGCCATGGACGGGGTCAAAAATTATCCAAGCGAACATCCAAAACAATAAGAACGAACCACGAAGGACGAGGTCCATCTCAAACGCACATCCAGACAATGCGCCACCGAAACAATCCACGAATCTATGTGCCAATCGCTCATTCACTCTACTCGAAATCAGCTCCGGGCACACACCAAGATTAATATGTTCATATCTGTGGACTATACAACTGCGTGCCAATCAGTGAGTGATGTAATGAATGGCTTGGGAATTAACTCAATTTCAGTTGAATGCAAGTCGTGTTCCGAGATCGCCGCCAAGCCTGCCGCGAAACCCGAACGCCGATTGTAAATATCACAATTGAGTTATCGTGGATGTCGACCGTCGTTGTGAAGGTGAACCTTCAAACCATCATGAAATTATCGATAGAATGCACACAGACGCTGACGAATACTTAATATGATTTTGAGCAAATAACAGCAGAACTTGATAAGAAGCAAGAGAGAGGAAGATGCGTATGACTGCTGATTAAATATTAGAAGAGACAGTTATGAAATACTAAAGTTCTCCACTCTGTGATCACAGCGATGTGCATCCTTAATGAACACCTGACAGGAACGCAACTTTTCATTCTGATGGCAACACTTTCTTGCTCATTTACGAATGGCCAATTGAGGCTTGCGTTAGGAGACGGAATGATGCATGGTTGGCATCGGTGACAATAAGGCAACATTTGGAGGCACGAACAGCATTAGGAGGAGCCGCGAGGAGACAGCGAAGCACGAGGCAGAAGGCAAAAGCAGCCCAAGAAGAAAGATGAGAACAACCAGAGCATTGAATGAAGAAGAGGCTCCAAGATCAGCTGCAGATGCATTACGTTGTTCGCTCAAGGATGACGTTTGACGGAGAGACGACAACGCGCGACGACGGAAATCTTTCGATTTTGGCGTGCAACCAACATTATCGGCAATCAGCGAATTTAAGAGATGCAAGTAATGCACTTGCGAAATGATCTGCGATCGAAATCGTGACGATGAGAACGGAGAATGGGGAGAAAGGCCGAAAGTGGAGGAGTAAGCACAATACAGAGAATTCCGAACAGCTACAATTCTACAATCGTACTTCTAAGGCAGTGAGTGTAAGTTTAACATTTATAGATCGACAACAACTTATAGGATTAAAATTGCATGAGTTTGCAACTAAAGCAATGCAGCAGAGGGAAATGGAAACAAATTCCAATCTAATATGATTGGCATGGGGCTGTCTGAACGGCATTACCACGCTTAGTTAAATACCGATGAGACACGGCAAGAAGATTCCCATTGTACACAACTCGACGCGCGCGAGTTGCACAGAACGAGTCAATTATATTATTATGGCAATTTTGCAGATCCGTTCTCATCCTCATCCTCATCCTCGTCCTGTACATGTGCAACGTGCATTAACTCGTCGCGCGTCGACATCGCACATATTTCCACTGTCACGAATCTTAAGCTGAGCGAAAACAGCACTAAACAAACTGCGTGCAAATGCAATTTGCAACATTTCTCATCTCTCAAGAGTATGCATGTAACACAATACACGTTAACTTAGTTCGTTTCTCTCCTCCTGGTTCATCTTGCTCGCGTTGCCTTCCTTCCTTTCTGGATCTCTTATTTTTGCTTCGTTTTCATGCACTCATTTCCTTTATATTTGTCTTGAGTAGAGAGTTTCTTGGATTCGAGCACGACAGACATAACTGACTTAACGCTGCGCATTTCCATGATGATCATGAAAAACAGAGCAAAACAAACTCGCTCTGTCTTTGTCTAATACGATTCATCATCTGCTAGCCCGCATCACTCTTCATGATAACGCGATTTGCAGTGAATATGAGGCATATATGAAGAAACGAGATGAAAGAAGAGTTTGGCGAACAAATTCTCCTCGCTCGACACATTCTTTGACTGAAATTTTTAAATTAACTCAGCCGCGCATCATCTTTGACATTTCCTTTCCCAGCTTAGCTCTCTCTGTCTTTCGTCGTCGCTGCGTTTTCCGTTCTCTCATCTCATCTTTCTGCTGCTATTCTCTTCCTCCACATATCCTAATGAAACGACTCTGAGCGGCTCTGCACATTTGCTATTTTCGTCTCACGTTCAGAATTTTGCAGGATTAATAAGCGCAACTTCTTGTTCAGTAGAGGCTATAATCAGATAACATTTAAAAAGCAGCACTCTTTCGAGTCGAGATTGCGAAACGGAGATCCAGTGAAGAAAAACCAAGCGAAGAATTCCGCTGCTTAACAAATCGCCTTCAAGTCGCGTTCATTAGCGAAGCGAGCGAAAAACATGAAAGGATACCAGAAAACAATAATAGCAGCATTGAGAAAGGACTCGACTCGCCCCTCGCACAAACTCCTCAAATTTCACTCAATTGACGCAAATATCTCAAAGAAATGTGTTCATCTTCGTTTTTGTGGATCGCAACTATCTGAATCTCGCCGCTCACGACTTCATTAGCGTGTGACATTCAACATCCACTTTCTTGCCATTTATTTTGCCGGCATCGCACAACAGACTGACTGACAAAAGGAACCGAAAGGAAAACCGAAGCCAGGCAATGACGATTAAAAATAAGACGTGAGACAAGGAGCGGCACTGTGGCAAACGTAGCGAAGTGTTGCACAACAAAAGCTTCTTAACTCGCTCTAAAAATACTCAAATCGCAGATTACTAATCACAGGAAGCTTATGCAAGCTATGCAAATCTAATGGATCAACGTCGTCATCCGAATTCGACGAAAGCAGTAACTTTCCACCAGACAAAGTGCACGAGTCGTTCTGTCTGGAAATGAGTTTCACGCTAGTGTGCGTACTGATTCCTGCCATAAAAGAAACTCAGACGGACGATCGTAATGACCACATGCCGGAAAGTGAACAGACATCGACGAAGATGTAATAAAATCTATGTGAAAGCACACTTTGGACGAATTAAGCGCAATTTGACGACATCGTAAAGATACGAATCGACTTTTGAAACCCATCGTGAAACTTTTTCTGTTCGCGCGGTTTGTGCAATGCACGTGCTGACATCTCGCACGCGAAAGTTTTGTGACTCGGAACTTGTGATGCAAGAAACATGGAATTGTTTCCATCCTTTGTTGTTAATCTCTTTCAAGATAGACCATCAATGGCGATGTTTAAAGTTGTTCGCATGATGTTCGAATGCGGCGTCAAACTAAATGCAAAATTGGAAACGGTCTCCACGGCGGCAACATTTACCGTTTCTTCGCCGAATGCAATCTAAACCACTACGATCACTATATAATGGCAGCAACCTGCTTGTATCTGGCCGGCACATCGATGGAAGATCAGCTCTGAATTACAGACATTATCAACGTCTTCCATGCGATACTGCACCCAGAATCGGAGCCTCTCCAATTCGGCCAGCGATATTGGGCGTTGCGCAATTCGGTCGTCCAGACCGAGCTGCTCATTTTTCGAGTTCTGTGCTTCAAAGTGGCACCCGAACGAAGTCCGCATCGATTCCTGGTGCACTATCTCAATATACTGAGTGACTGCATCGGCGACGGAATGAAGAACAAGAAACTGAGCGAAACAAGTTTGGCTCTCCTGAACGACTTTTACATCAGTCCGGCTGCGATCAACCATGAACCGCATCACATCGCCATCACCATCGCTGTCATCGATCTAGCCATGAAGGTACGTGAGATTCAAGTGCCGTACAACGAGAAAGCGCTCATGTCCTGGAACGAAGTGCTCTGCGAGAGTTTGTCGCGAGAGAACATCAACGGAACCACCGAAGACGTTATGGATGCGTACATCGAGTATGAGGAGCAGCTGACGAGTGAGTTGTCCATGTCAGCGAGTTCCAAACTTGCACAGTTTCAGCTTGTTATCAATGCAGAAGAGCCGCCAGCAAGAAGAACACGAACAGCAACTGGTCCAACGCCGATGGACATAAGTCAAGCACACTCGCGCGATAGTCTGCTAACGTCAGCGTCCTTAGTACAGTGAAGTTAGGTACCAGGAAATGTGTTTGATGATCAGGCAGGTGAACGAAATTACCCGTCCGAAAAAAAGAATAGAACGTACACCGATAATAATAGAATCTTATCTTACCTCTGATCCATTTCTTCGCCGCTCGGTTGATGCGTGAAGTTCCAGATAGATAAATAGAGCGCTATGCTCGAGAACAAGCAAATTATGGCAGCGTCTGAAATTATACCTAAAAAATTGTATGTAATTCAAGTTATTGCTCATAAAAATCATTTGAACAGTACTCTGCATCACCTTCTTCTCTGTAAATGGTGGCAATAAAGAGAATCATTTCGACCACGATCAATAAGAACGTTGCGCTAGATGATACAAAAGATATTCACATAGTCATCACATCTGAACGATGAAAATAAAACTTACTGTGTATACACAGCAGGAAGATCACTTGCGAGATTGGTTGCACTTCGTACGATCAAGAAAGCAGCAATGTAACCAAAAACGGATATTGAGATGACGACGAACTTCCAGAAAACAGAAGGCCAGGAGACCGATTCATCGGCCACATCGTTGGCGTACTCGGACAATTTCTCGCCCAATCCGCGAACGAATCGCACCATCTGTCTCACTTCGATGAACACCAATAAAGGCTCCAAGAAACGCAATAACAGAACCAGAACGGGAACCAAACTCAACGGAACCAAATTAACGGGCTGGCACAACAAGGCGACCAGCAACATTAAGTCGAACAGCTGTGGAATTACATTGCTGCCCACCTGGAACAGGCATGAAACGGAACAACATAAACCAATGACCTGATACGTCTCGATGGTAAACTTACATAACGTTCGCATAATAATCTTGTTGTGTCACAGATGATGAGATAGGTGACAAAAATGAGCGATTGGCGTGCAACACACTCGGCACCAAAAATGGCTCCCAGCAAAGGCCACAGAGCGAGATATATGAGCGGAAATGCGCTGAATAAGCAATCACAACAGAAGAAAATCATGATTGCTTAGATGACAACGGATAAGGAGCGTTGAAATGGTTAAATAATGGGTAAAACCTGGCGCGGCGGTCACGTTTCGCGTTCCATTCCGTTTCGAACGCGCCACACTCACATCGCGCCATCTTTGAGTCCATCAGCCAACCGCGAATCGAATCGAATCGACGCACGGTGATCGATGTGATCAACGTGCGACGACTGACTACGATCGAATCGAATTATTCGCCATCTGATCATTACTCGGCCGATTCAGGACAGCTATGAATGGACACAACATCAGTCGAGGAGAAGTGGTCAGCATTCTCGTCCGCGTCGGCATTCTGGGCGCGTTCAGTTTCTTCACTCTCAAGTGGATGATCAACGCGCTCGATCCCACCAGGAAACAGAAACGAGAAGCTCAGGAGAGGGTAAGAAAATTGTTGCTAATGGCTTCGGTGACGACCGAGTTATAATCGAGAATCGACTCTTGCTTACATCGTAGGCCGAACGTCTTTTGAACCGTATTGGAGTTCATGAGTTGAAGCCAGCCCTGAACGAGTACGAACTGTCGATCGCTGCCCAACTTGTCGACCCAGCCAGCATTGATGTCACCTGGGATGATATTGCCGGTCTCGAGGATGTGATCGATGACATCAAGGCCACCGTCATTCTTCCCATTCGCACTCCCGAACTATTTGCACGATCTGAACTTCACCAGCCGCCCAAAGGCGTTCTACTCCATGGACCTCCTGGTTGTGGCAAGACCATGATCGCTAAGGCAACCGCTCGAGAAGCTGGCGCAAGGTTGGACTGAAGTGTTGATGATGGTGCACAGCATTCTCACTTCTAATTTGATCTCGTTACAGATTTATTAATCTCGAAGTCCCCGCACTAACAGACAAATGGTACGGAGAATCGCAAAAATTAGCCGCGGCCGTTTTCACTCTCGCATTGAAACTTCAGCCGTGCATAATATTTATCGATGAAATCGACTCATTTTTACGGTCGCGCGACTCGCACGATCATGAGGCAACAGCGATGATGAAAGCTCAGTTCATGATTCTCTGGGACGGTCTCATCTCGGCGAAGCACTGTCAAGTGATCGTTATGGGTGCCACCAACCGACCTCAGGATGTCGATAAAGCAATTCTGCGACGGATGCCGGCCATGTTTCAAGTAGGTCTACCGAATCGAGAGAAGCGAAAACGAATTCTGCGTCTCGTCCTGCAACGAGAAGTGCTCGACGACGACGTGAATATCGATCAGATTGCCGAGATGGCAGACAACTTTTCGGGCAGCGACCTGAAAGAGTTGTGTAGATCTGCGGCCATGTTCCGAGTGAGGGAATACAGTCTCACACACAAGGTACCTGGTAACGGTCATCATAACGGCAGTTACGGTTATCGATCCAACGGAAACGGTGATAGTTTGTCAACGTCCAACTCGAACGCCGATGGTCGCCTATCGTCGTGCTCGTCGTCGGCATCGAGTTACGCCAGCGTCGGTCACCCAAGCGGCGATCTTCGCCAAATACGAATGGACGACTTCTTGGCAGCAGTTCACAAGATGAAGGAAAGCAAGATTCTGCTCAACACCGGCCACTCAGTCATTGGATTAGACTAGATAGGTAGATAGGTAGCAATTAGGTGCGATTATATACATGTTTTGATTCGCGTTTATTTGATTTAATCAAGATTGTGATCGATAATTGACTCACACACTTTTCATTGAAGTACCTACCGTGTATGAAACTGGAAACGCGGATTCAGACTCTTGGATTGTTTGCATTTCGCTAGAATAAAATTAATTTTAGTGGTTAGTGTGCTAAAGGCGAATGGCACTAAGCCTGAAACCACTTTCATGATCAAGAGAAATTTTGGACGCCTTTCACTTAGCATTTCAATGATTAAGTTGTCTAATGTTGGTTAGCTAAATCTGGTTAATCGAAAAGCAAACTATTCGATGCCGCGTTCATACTCGATAAAACGCGATTACACACATTAACATTCATACATTACATTCAACACATTATTGCACATATCACAGATAATCTACGTATTAAAAATCCAACTCGATTAATTAAAAATAATGCAAGGACAATCTCGATAAAAAGAGAACTCGGCTCGTTTCTTTTCAACGACTGATCAAATAGCGATTAAAGTTTCCAGAAATCGGAATCACAATCAATTTGAGCCGTAGCAGTTTAGTAACAATGATTGACCAGAATTATTGACAATGCAATTGCGGTAGACAGTTAGAGGTGACTGACCAGGTCAGTAACGTCGCTGACTAGACGAAAGAGGCACTGATGAGAAGGCGCTGCTTCTCCTTCGACTTCTTTCGGCACCAGGAGCTGCTTCGAAGTGCGGCGATTGTGACTGATTTGGCAGTGGCGATTCATCATCGTGCTTGTGTTGGAAATGCTGCTTCAGATCGTGTTCCATTTCCAGCTTGCTCAGGTGACGGTTGATATCCGTGATTGCGCTCATCAACTTGCGACGTCCAATGTATGGCACGCCGAGTTCTACCAGGTCAGCGTCAGTGAGGGTTAGGAATGTGCTAAAATCTATTTCATTTTGTTGGAATATATCGATATACTTCGCAAGACCAAACTGATTAAGAACTGTGGCCATATCGAGTAACGCCAAGCTGTTTGAAGAGTTCGTTCTGCTGTGACCTGCGGGCGCCAATGATGAGGATGCGGACAATGAAGACGAAGAGTGCGATGAGGTACTCGAAGACGAGGAAGAGTCAAAAGCTTTGTGAGGACCGAGTAGTGAGACAGTAGACCGTGGAATGCTTGAGATCTGGTCGAAGTAGTTGTTGTGGCTGAGAGAGAGCTGGTCAATAAACTTGCGGCCACCGGAACAAAACTCGTTCATGTGACGATCATCAGGTTTCGCAGCGGCTGAACCGTTCGTGAGAGCTCGCATCGTGAGATTATCGACCGCTGTTTTGGAGTTCCAGAATGACGAATGCATTGGCATTCCGGCTTCCGGCGAAGTTTCTTTCTCTTCTGCAGCAAGCAAATCGGCGTTCATCTTCGCTTTGAGTATCGCTTCTGGCATCGACTTGGAGAACCCGAAGCCAGCCCAACATGATGTCGGAGTACGAGCATTAGTGGCGTGCGGCTTGTTGTTTTGCATCGCTTTGACGGCCAGAACTCGGCGTTCATCGTGATCCACCTTGAATTCGGACCAAGGAGACGAGAACGGGTTGAGGACGGATTCTCTAGCTGAAGGGCGATGCGCTGCTGGAGACAAACCAGGACCATGAACAGAACGAAGTGCGTTCGTAACCACCGTGGCTAGCGGGCGTCTTGTATTATGCGGAGTTTCTTTGCCATCTGGCGAACTGCCTTCACTGCTCGATGTGCTGACGGACGGTGATGGCGTGACGCAATGAGAATTACTGAGCGATGACATCTGTCTCTCCAAAGTCTTCAGCATCTCCATCGTCGGCATAAACTGTGAACTAGTTCCAAGGTGCTTTTGTGACATAATCTGCTGGTTGATAAGAGCCTGCAAAAACATTGGATTCGGAGTTTGCAACGAAGGTGCGGTGTCTGAGCTAGCAGACGGTGTGAATGCGTTGCCGGCAACTCTTGGCCACCCGAACGACGTCGAAGCAGGAACAGCATTGATTGACGGCGGGTAAAACTGCGATGGTGACATTCCAGCAGCTGCAGCTGCAGGACCACCTGGCATTCCTTGCTGACAGTAAGGCAAGAAAACCGAGAGTAGCTTGGAAGCCAAGGCGAAGCCATGTTGTTCGCAGCATACAGGAACTTCCGACGCGTCCAACTCCAGAATTTGACGACGAACCTCGAATAACATTCGTGACTCTTTCTCGGGACCACGAACCATGATCGACTTCGTGTTCTGCTTGGTCTTCGGCTTGATCAGGATGCTGACTTTCATTTGATCCATGAGTTGAGTGATTTGAGCGGCGTCTAACTCTTGTCCTTCTTTAAGATCAAAAATTAAAACCAGTGGAAGATAACCATTCAGCTCCTGCCAAGCGTAGTAAACCGAGTCGAAGTTGGGACCCTTGATGATCACAGTAGTCTTGCGCATAGTCTGATACGGATTTGCACCGTTGGACGGCGAACTGGACGGCAAACAACCAGCTCCACCATTAAGTATAGTAGACGATTCCGGGAATGTGATAACAGCACCAGTTTGTTGCATAATGGCTCGAATGTTGCAATTTCCACGGCCCATAACAAACGAATGATGTTGAGCGGCGACTTCGAGGGTGATAGTTAGCGGAATGTTGACGATATTCAGGGATGATCCTGTCAAATATTCAATAAGTCCCATGATTGCTTGACGCAGTCCGAATATCGACGAGCGGGACCCTCGCACTGCCACTGTGACAACGCCGGAATTTCCGAAGTACGAGTTATTGTTCTTCGTGCCGAATCGAAAGTTGATGGTGACCCCGTAACTCTGTTGGATGGCTTGCAGCGGCGGTGACTGCGGATCCAGCGGAGGCGGTGACTGGAGACCACCATTCAATGGCAAATCGAAGTAGAACGTCAATGGCAACATTTCACGGATTCTACAACGGGACTGCTCTGCACCCAATGAAGTTCCGGCAATTGACACCTGGTTCGACTTCTCGATGGCATTGGTGCGATTTGAATCGGGAAAATGAATGTGACAACCAGTTTCGTCCATCACCCGCTGAATGCATCGACCACCTTTGCCGATGATGTGCGAGTGATCGGTGAAGGCGACATCCATCTTCAAGGTGACCCGATTGCGACGAGTGTCTAACTGCTCGAAGATCATATCTTTGGCACGTCCGATGGCGGAAGGGATGCCGATAATTCGAATGTGAGGGTCTTTCTTCGACTTGGTGCCCGATTTGAGTTTCGGCGGCCAGGTGATATCGGTATTGGTCGCAGTCATGACACGCTTGAAGAAAGCGTCCGCGCACTCGACATCAGGATCGTCATCTGTAAGGACACAAATTAAGGAGAGGAAGTGAAAATGCTGTTGCCTGCTCACTAGTTAGCTTGCTTAATCAAACTTTATAGTCTGGAAACTTCAGATGCCTAAAAATATCGATCATGGGAATTTCAGACCCATATCCGCTGGTTGTGTTATCATCAGTCTGTTTCTCGACCATTGTTAAAAATCGACAAGGTCACTCTGCCAAGTCAAAGTCAACTAACCTGCTATCATCTGTTCGAAGCGCTTTCGGTCGACTTTGACCCGTTCCTCGATGCAACCAGGAGGAATCTGCGGCGCATATCTGAGACCCATCACAGAGGCGACACTCGGCGAACTTGCGGCACTCTTGGTGCTGAGGAACTTGGCACCACCATCAACGAAACCGACGTCGTTGTGATTGTGATCAGGATTGGGCCGATCACCATTCTCGGACAGTTGATAATCGGCAGTCATGTCGGCATTATTGGTGTCGGTCGACGGGCTCCGCTCGAGTGGATCCATACCTCCAGACATGGCATTTGACGAAGAGCTGGCTTGGTCACACTGACAGACCATATAAATAGAATACTATAAATATATATAAAACTATTAGAGATAAATTCGCTCGTCGAGCGACAAAGCTTCGAGTTGAGTGTCGGAGAGAGAATAGTCGCGAGTCGCTCGAATCTCGCCGTTTTGTGCCCGAATTTGACACGGGCTGAGTTCACCGACGACCGACCACTACGGACTGGGGAGGCAGTTGTGAATCACTACCAGTGACAAGCGATCGATGTGGAAATGTCGAATAGAGGAAATGTCAATAAAACGAAGTGACCAACAAGGTCGGAATGACCGTGACGGCCATAATCGACATGTGCGATGGTCATCAAGCGAGGCCAATACCATGAAGTCGGTGGAGGACGGCATCGATGGTGAAATGCGAACGACCGGTGACAGTGATGAGAGATAATAATGATATGTAGTGAAATAGCGAAAATAATGAGAATGACGAAATGAAACGAACGGGTTACGAAGAGGCACGTTGGAGGAGAGGCACGAAACACGAGGCATGAGGCACGAACAGCACGAAGTCGAGTCACGTGCCTGGCATAAACTTAACGAGTTTCAGCCATTCACCAACTTCACTCACTTTATTTCGCTCCATCTCTGCCATTGCGCGCACTTATTTACATTGCTTACTGTGCATTAAGTAGGGTAAACATTTTTCTCCGAATTGTCCACGCTATAAATACTAATGATTCAAAAATCAATGCACTCATATAGAACGTGACAATGATGTGATTGAACATTTTCTACGAAAATATGCTAGATCAATTATATGACGCTTGACGTTCACTACAGTTAGTACAAATCTACTTGCGAACATTCCGATCGGTCACAGAGTTGTCCGGTTGTCATCATCGTCGTCTCCGTGGTCATCCCCAGTAATTGGACCAGTTGGCCCAATTATGAATACGATTCACAATGTCGGTGAAAGCCGTTTGACGCCGAATCGGGTTATGCGCTGTCTGTTGAACTGACACGAATGGTTGCGGAAACAAAATTGTATCATTAAGGGAATGCCGAATTGGTTTCGACACGGTCGGAGGTGGGTGATGGAGAAGTACTGGTCGTCGAGTCAACTGTGCCTGAGTCTACGAGAAATTATTCAACTCGTTCAGAACCATTAATGGCGTGCCCGATTGTGTTCCAAATTACCACCACCCATTACATAGATAAGTAGTCAAGTACTTAGCCGAAAATTTCTCAATGAGATGAAGACGACTTGTTGATTAGTCCGCAGTTAATTAGCATGCGTATTTACATGAGTTACAATGGCATGCAGAGAAAAGGCTGGCATCTTTGCTGTTGTCGGAAATTATTGTTAACATTGACCGAATTAACGAAACGATGAGTTAGATTGTAATGTTTATGCCAAGGCCTCAGACTAGTAGTAGTGAGATGAGTGCAGCATCACAAATTAGTGTCAGGAGACTAATCGCTGGAAGAGGCGCGGAGTTTCTCTGATCAGATCTACTACGAATCCTGATGGTGCGAACATTGTGCGGCTGAAGAGTTCTTCCCTGGAGAACAGTGTCATTGTCATTATTGCTGTCACTGAGCACGACATTGTCGCTAATGTTCGATGGTGTTCGCTTCGAAGGATACACGATCCTATCTCTCGTCACATTTCCTGATTCCGTCTTCCCATTATTCGTACTCACTTTCGTCTGATTAGCACGACCGCGGTCACTTTCAATCAACTCTACCATTTTCGCTGTTGGCTTAACTCTGTTCCTGGTTCTGGTTGTGTTTTTCCCGCCACCGTTAGTAAGAATTGGCTGATCTCTGCTAAAGTTTGTCGACTTGCTTGTCACTGTACTTACGAGGGAAACGGGCGTGAGTTGCACGTTCAGAAACGTGACCTGGCCTTCTTGCACTTCGAACTTCTGTTCCACCGGATGGTAACCATCAGCAAACACTTCTAATGTATAAGATCCTGGCAACAGAAGTCTCCAGAACTCTCCTCGTTTCGATGTTCTGAAGCCGACATCTCTTCCTTTGATTTTCAATTTGGCTTGGGCCACACCATTTCCGTTCGGGTCGACGGCGAATCCACGAACTCCTCGATGCACCTCGCCCAGATACGTGATCAGCGCTTTCTTGTTTTCCATCCAGTATCGTGGCAGTTCGTGACGATACGGATATTTGCAGCACGACAATTCCAACGTGATTTCCATGCAACTAGGCAGAGTTTGTATCGGAAAACATCTAAATTGTCGGCAAGCAACTAGTAATAATTCCATACCTTCCCCAAACGTAGTTGTAATCCTGCATCCCGCCTGCACAGATATATCTGTGTAAATTTTTCATTTCTTAACAGTAACAATCATGTAAAACTGACCTGTTAACGGGTACCAGGCAGCTCCATTTGTTCTGCAAGAAAATTGGTTACGTAAAATTCGTTCTTAGATGCTGCATCGCAAGTGGCACATCGAGATTTTATAGTCTGGATGCAATGTCGCTGAGAGTTTGTTACTGGCGCGACAGTATTTAAGTGAGATGCAGGAGAAGGAGATCTGTCGCGGGCAAGACATGAGTGGGTAGGAAAAGAAAATAGTGATCGAAAAATGTGTATGTATAACTTGCGATGTTGTATGAATAATGACATACGTGCCGTTAGGGAAGCCATGCGTGCCGTCTCGACACGGAAGACCCATATGCATTGTCAAGTGATGGAAGGAGTACGTTTGAGCCAGATATCTGTATACATCATCGTCGGGTGTCGGTGAAGGAGTGCTAAACGGCGTCAACACTGAAAGAACTGATACAATAAACAAGTGGGATCAAAGGGTTTCTGTTGTTACATTTATCTAACGCCAAACCATGCATAGTGGATAACAGAACGGGGCTTACTCGAATTGGGCGCGTTGTCGTACGGATATGAGCTACAGTTTCGCCAAGAACAAAGATTGCTGATTAAGTTTATTGATTGGGTCCAGATATCTGGCAAGTGGACAGCGATCTTACGCGACGAGCGCTCCTCCGTGCAAGTTGGCCGATAAGGCGAAGGGAATCTGATCGATCCACTCTCTCACTGCCGCTGTTTCCGGCTGTTGTTGCTTGTTGTTGTTGCGAGTGAAGTAATCGGGGAAGTTGCGGTTTAGATCGAACCCGCGCGCGTTATATCTGCAGGAAACACAGCATGACTACATTTACTTGCACATAGCAGCTAAATGTCATCGTAATTCGGAATCGAGATTCGAGATCCGTGTTTGTTTGCGGAACGTGTGTCTTCATAACACGAGTATTTCATGTATAGTCATTGTGTATGCGGCAATGAACTGAATTTTTTTCTCTCTCTGTCTCTTACCTCCCTTGTCCGCCACTACGTCGGGGTTAATGATAAAACGAATGAAATGTAAACAAATTAGATAAAAGTTAATATTGATAATGATGGAAACCTCAAACGGCTAGCGTTTCGTCTCACTTGCAAGCTCCTTCGACAGCCTGACAAAATCCGAAGAGACAATTACTAGCAATTTTCTCATGTTTGTCTAGAATACACTCACAATTTCGAAACCTACGGCAATGACCAGAACATGATGAAGAGACAAAGACGATTAGTTAGCTCAGCACATGCCGCGACATTAGATACGAGGACATCGTCACCGTACCATCTGGGTTCATTGATGGCATGAGATGAATTCGTGTAGTTTCCAATAAGTATTTAATGTAATGGTCAGTGCGATAATTGTTGACAAAAAATGCGATGAGGTGTAGCAACAATTCACGGCCAACAGCCTACAGAAGAAAAGACAAGTATTCACAAATTATGTAATTCGGAGACTAATCAAGTGTTTCCCTACCTCGTTGCCGTGCATGTTCGCTATGTACTTGACGTTTGGTTTCAAAAGTGTATCTTCTTGGGCTGGATTTCTAGTAACCAGCATCACCCACAATTCGCGTCCTACATCGAAGCATATGGCGAATAATTAGTTACAGCTCAACACGTTACGTGCGATAATTTCGAGAAGATTTATGCCGCAGTTGACTCTGTTAGATGAGTATTTCGCTAAACAAAAATGCGCGTCGCAGCTTCCCAAATTGAATTAGCGATAAGCATTTGGAAGGAACCACTCGGTCTAACGAGCTGATTAAAATGCGGAAATGCGTCGTGTGTGCACTGAGATACGACAGGGCAGTCTGTGCGTTTCGACAATAGTTTTTCACCATTCTCTTCATCTGTGCATGAATGACAGGTTCAAGTCGATGGATCTCCTCAGTCAAGGATGGCGCATGACAATGTCATTGTCAGTCATTGTTCGGACTGTTTTTTAGCAGTTCTAAATACCTAGGACAATCCCGGCATACTCGAGTGCTCCGAAAGCGGTCAATAAGGGCTGGGGCGAAGCCAAATGACGCTCGCGATACAATTCTAATGATCCAGCAGCATTTATTGCTTGGCTGTAGAGCACGCAAAGTTTTTCTCACGCTCTAACTATTACCGTCTCTCACATCTCCAGGATCACAACTTCTCAAAGCTCACAACCAACTCTGTTCTAAATACTTCCTATCTATGCAAGTAACTAGTTGCCGATTCCATTTCCTTTTATTCTTTTTCAAGTGCACCATTATCGCGATTTACTAGTTCACCATCGCATAAATCAGCTCCAAGAAAATCTCAAACAATAGAATCAATCAAAAATTGCATTTTCGTTAAATCTATCGGTAATGGTTGGTTGTGTCCGTTTAGATCGAGCTATGTAGTTAATTAACAATCGCATCACGGCCGACAACAACGAAGAGGTTGAACATTTGACAAATGGGAACTTGAAGCTGAACTACTGGTATTGTTTCCTGGTAATTTTTTACGCAGATCGTAACAGCAATTTGGAGTTCGATAATTGTCAGAAGAATTGCAACTGACCTTGTACTGATTTGCCGATCGAGTAGAGATGTGCAACATCAGGGTTATGACGACTGATGTTTTGCAAGATCGCCGTCATCCGGTCGTAGTTGTGATAGTTGAAGTCTAGAGATGACTGACCGCGCACAAATTGAACGGCTGTCAGGTAGATGATGAAGATGGCCAAGAATATCGCGGTGAAATAGAGGTACGAAGGTTTCATGTTAGATGACGGGTGAGACCGAAACTTAGTGGCACGATAACGATAAGGAAGACAGAATTCGGCATCGGCACTTTTCTGCACTATGCACCGCTCTGCACTCTGCTCAGGTTGAGCCGGCAACTAACTTTGACTGCAAACGGGATGCGGGATGTGCCAAGCGAACCACAAGTCGAGTCCAAATAGTGACGTTGCATCATGCTTTGCACATGCTCGACCTATTCAATTGGCTGACAACATTTAAAAATATTAACAATTCCACTCCTGTGCTGTTTCACCGACCGGCTGGCTGAGAAGACAGGGGGACTTGGAAAGTGCCAAGTTCCAAGTACTGGGCTAGGCGGACGGTTGTGTCCACCCACTGGGACAATCAACATTTCAACCGAGTCCATTACCGGCCTACTCAATAGTGTCTCTTGTTCAAATATAATGCATGTTTGATTCCGCATTGTAGACCGTTGACACCATCGCCATCACCTTAAGGCCATCACCGAACTCGTCGATCAACTTGCACATTTCCCCGAAACACTCGAAATGCATCACGCCAACATCTCCGCGATTCGGTCCCTGCTCATACGCGAACTTGACTTGCGTTTTGACCCTCCTCACACTTCACTGCAATCAGCGAAGAATTTCATTGTCTGGTAATCGTGTAAGCACAATTCATTGTTGAATTAAGCGATATTATTTTAAAAATTTCGAGACGTCGATGATGAACTTTCAAGTGAAACAAATATAGGAATTTCTCTCTCCTACGACAAACCAAGGGCAAGTTTTTTTTTCGGGACAGAGGATTTATCGAGCTCAAGTGGCAGTGTCGCGGCAGAAGATCGCCGTCGGTCAACTCGACACCGCACTACCAGACTACTCAAGAGAAGAACGACGAGAGTGGCGCGAACAACAAAGATGGTCAGACTGGACACGAGTTCGACTTCGATGATGAGAGCGATGCCACCATGACGACGACATCGCCGACCAAAGCGCTGACGACCAGAAGAAAATCTGGACAGACTCAGAAACGAGTAGCCAAGTTGGACAAGATACTGAGCGATATGAGACGATATCAGTAGTAAACCAACCGAATTTATTTAAGGTTTTCTCATCTGAACTGTGCAACATCTGTAACATACTCATGTTCGTACAAAAGTATTTAAAGTCTCTCAACAGATCACTGCTGAATTTCCGAATGTCCTCTGTGCCATCATCACAGTCATGTACCGGGCGGGTAGAGCTTGACGATGTGTTCCACTGATGATGGGTAACCGGTGATTGGACACCGCTTGTTGTGCGACATGTAATTGTGGATATATGCGTTTTTCACCCCATAACACATCACTGAATGTCTCTAAGTGGTGTGCGGGAGGAAGCACCCTTAACAGGGCACCCCGGCCGGTGTCCAATGATCTGGTAACGGTGAGGGAACAATGGTAACTGAATCGTTCGCGGGTCTTCGCGCCACACTGCAGAGACGACCCCAAACATTGCACATGTCAAATCGAGATTCTGGTCCAAATCCTGGTTCAATTACATGGCTCAATTTGGTGCCCATGTGACTTCGCAGTCCAATATCGTTGGCGATCAGCCGTCTCTGTTCGAAGTGCTCGCCCAGGACAGCCTCTCATCCGGACTCCGGAATGCGTTCAACTACGTCGCAAGGGTCAGATTGATGAGTGATGCACGTTGCACTATTCGCTCATTACTCTTGTTCCGACAGGTTCTGGTTCAGAACGATCCCGAAAGATTCGCTAAGCTGTACTCGAGGATCGATGAAATCTACGTGCTATTTGATCTGGTTGTCCAGTACTCACATTTGCGTGCCTTCAACGCGTCTTTCGCCGAGAATTTCTATGGTCTCAAGCGCGCTCCAATCTCGTTGATCGAATCGCAATCAACCTCCAATTCTGCATCGTCTTCTTCGCCACCCAAGTCGCGCCGCCTGTCAAACAAGGAGTTCTACTTGTCTCTGTTCACCATAGTGGGCTTTCCATACCTCAAGTTGAAATGCGACGCGTATTATGAACGCCTCAAATTGCGCCGATCAGAAGGTCGACTCGGTCACGATGTCTACGAACGTCTATTTCTCAAGTATTACCCGGTTGTCTGTTCAGTTTGGGAAATTACGAATCTGATACATCAGTTAACGTATGCCGTGAATCGCGGTCGCTACCATTCACCTCTTCTGAGATTCGCTTCCGTGCAACTGTGCACGTTGACCGATGATGATCTGCGAAAGCGACTGGCTAACATCGAGATTCTGGCACCCACTCTTGACTGGTATCGCTATTTGAAACGAGTGAGCTGGTTGTCGATGAAATGGGTTGCCAATGGATTGGGGTATGGACTGTCGATCGGTGCGTTCTTCATCCAGTTTCTCGATTATTGGTACTCGCGCGAAAACGCACCACCGAGTTTCGCACCTCTTCCGATTCCGCCACCACCAGAAAGAGTGAGCAAACGGAACATGCATTCCTAGAGCGATTCTCACTACATTTTTTTCTGGTTCTTTTCAGTACCAACTTGCCATGCCGAGCACCTCTTGTCCGATCTGTTTGCATCGTCGGCGCAACGACGCTGTTCTTTCGACCACTGGGTTAGCTCAGCTAATTGCTTGTGTTGAGCTGATGGTTAATCAATGTCTGTTTCTTCACTGCAGTTTTGTATTCTGTTATGCGTGCATCCACAATTACCTGTCGCACAACAAGCGGTGTCCAATCACCGGTTACCCATCATCAGTGGAACACATCGTCAAGCTCTACCCGCCCGGTACATGACTGTGATGACGGCACAGAGGACATTCGGAAATTCAGCAGTGATCTGTTGAGAGACTTTAAATACTTTTGTACGAACATGAGTATGTTACAGACGTTGCACAGTTCAGATGAAAACTTTAAATAAATTCGGTTATGGTTTACTACTGATATCGTCTCATATCGCTCAGTATCTTGTCCAACTTGGCTACTCGTTTCTGAGTCTGTCCAGATTTTCTTCTGGTCGTCAGCGCTTTGGTCGGCGATGTCGTCGTCATGGTGGCATCGCTCTCATCATCGAAGTCGAACTCGTGTCCAGTCTGACCATCTTTGTTCGCGCCACTCTCGTCGTTCTTCTCTTGAGTAGTCTGGTAGTGCGGTGTCGAGTTGACTGACGGCGATATTCTGCAGCGACACTGCCACTTGAGCTCGATAAATCCTCTGTCCCGAAAAAAACTTGCCCTTAGTTTGTCGTAGGAGAGAGAAATTCCTATATTTGTTTCACTTGAAAGTT
>JAGGCA010002194.1:8870-22181 GCA_022876805.1 Osperalycus tenerphagus | reverse complement strand
CCACGCTTCGCTTTGACTGTTCGTCAATTCCTGAATGAGGTTTTCGGTGAAAACTGGAAAGGCCGTGGCGGAGCGATTCGTTTAGCTGCGAGATAGTTTGATTTGACACCTTTCGAGTTTTATCTATGGGGACACATCAAGTCACAAGTATACAGAACAAAACCGCGTGATTTGAATGATCTTAAAGGAAGAATAAGTCAAGCTTTTGGTATCATACCTTCAGAACACTGTGAGCACGCCATTGCGAGTTTTCATTGTCGGATTCGAAAGTCTAGGATTCGAAAGTCTATAGAGATCCAAGGAGATCACTGGCACTGAAAAAACTTTTTCAGCTGCTCTATAAGGTGCTCAACGTTTCATGCAGATATCTTTTATAGTTTTTCAGTTATTGCAATTTAAAACCGGTCAACGACTTTTCGGACACCCTCTATAATTCTATCACTCGAGTTGTGGCTGTGGCGTTCACGCAATTATTATCGATAATTGTCGAGGACACGTTGACGATCGCATTAGCCACATATGGATGTGTTATGGATGTGTCAGCGACAATACTTGTATAGATGAGATTGTCGGCCTGCTGTGACGTTTCATGCCGCCTGAAGGTCGAACCTTCATCAGGGCACACATCGAGGCCTTCATCAATCGTTTCCTTTCTGGCCAAGAACAACATCAACAACAATTCTTCCAACCAATTACATTGTCAACGAGTCGCCCTTACAGCTATTTGCCTGATTAATTAACTGCAGTCGTGATTTTCTTCTTCTTGCTAGTTCTACGTGGGGCGTTATTTTAATTCGCGTGAGTTAAGTAAATGCAATTAGAATCATGCAAATCGATTCGTATCTGATCGTGCCCATTACGCGATCGAATTTCAATACTTTTTCTGCATTACCAAAGTCTAAATGACTACATAGATCGACAACAATGAAAGTTACTGTATCTGTCCAGGAAGGATGGTGACAATTGGAAGTCGAGCAGCCGGTCGAGAGTGCTCAAGTGGGGACTGATTGGCGGTTTCGTGGCAGTCGCGGTCGGGAGTGTGATGGGCATCGCTTATAAACTGGCACTCCATTAGTGATCAGATGTGTACTGATTTCATGTGTGTCGTGTATACATTTCATTGTTTGTTTTTAATTCCTGATAAATCTTTATAAGCAGTAAACTACATAATAAAAGATCTAACACTTAAAATCGAATGTACTCGTAAAACGAGTTTGTAAATTCGTTTCTCGTTCCAATTTGGCGCCGTACTTCAGGCGCGACCATCTCATGGTCACCATCATTCGTTCTTTGTCCCGACGTGGTCACCAACTGGACCGTCACTGCGAGCTCTCACCTCCTGACACCGATTCAGATCAGCATAATGAACCAGGTAAGCACTTCTCCGAGGCCAGAGTCAATGTCATCCACTCGACTGTCTAGCATGGCGTGTCAACCGAACGAACGAATCATTCGGGACACGAAGGACAAGTTTGGCGCATCGACAGCCACTCGCCGTGGCCGTACGCGTGGAACTGTCGGAACAGCAAGCGATACGTCGATGTCCAGCTGACGGTTGGTGGCCAGTTGATAGTCGGACACCAACTGGTTCTGGGATCACATTCGGCCATGTTTGCCCAAATCTTTGAAACAACCACCATCAGCCAGCGTGATAATCTGGTGCTCGACAGTTTCGGCATCACCATGACAGCACTCGAATTGGTGATTAAATGGATGTACTTGGGCACCGTTTTAGTCCCCAAGCACGAAGAGAACGCATTCGTGAGATGCGTCGAACAGTTGGAAGTGCACCACCTCTGTGAAGTGTGTCGACGTCGAAACAAGAAAGATGTGAGTGTGCAGACGAATGACCAGGACGCCAAAGGTGCTGACGATGTGAAGGCCGATGAGGAGAAGAACAAGGAAGCCGTCGATGCGACTGTCGCTTTGAGCCCGACCGCCAACAACGATGAAAGTGACGAGAACGCAAACGAGAACGACATACGAGCCAAGATGAGTGCCCAGGAAGATGTTATTGACGGGACCAAGAAGAGGGTCGGACTGGCATCGATCGAGTCAAACGAGGACAAAAAGAAGAAGGGCGAAGAAGAAGAGGGAGAAGAGGATGAAGGAGAGGGAGAGCGAAAGCGGGAAAGAGTTGCAGATGTCATTCGTCGTCTTCCTCGCAGAGTACTTGGGCCCAGGACACGAAAGTTCAAGCCAAAACTTCCGATAAAAAGAAGCCTTGATAAATAGATGACCGTTGTCGAAAGTAATTATCGATTTATTATTATTCACTATTTTTTATCATCAATATGGATTGACTCGACAAGTTTGTAATGACGAATTTTATATGTAATTCAAACCACACGAAAACGACACAAGGAAAGTCGTTTATTTTGTTAATGAAAGTAGTGGAAAGTTCGTGAATATCCATGTAATTCTGAGGCTGTTTGTGACTTGTTTATTGGTTTTAAAGTAAAACTTTCCAAATGTATACGATTAGATAATTCGAACAGTTGACAGATTCACGGTTCCTTGTGGCACAGTCACGCATAGATCTCGTCTTCTCGCGGTGCTCTCTGCGTTGATTTCGCAGCTTGAAGCCTTCCGGACCTGCTGTAGGAAGCAGCAGCAGGAGGACCATAATCGAGGCCGTTCGGCGGTGATGCGGCCGCAAGTTGAATACTTGCCGGTGCCTAGTTGCAAATTCAATGCATGGAATTAGCAGAAACGACAATCAAATCAGACCACTTACATCGTCGCCCATTCCCGGCTCGTTGCTCCTGATGTTTGCCCGGAAACCATTCGCATCGGCGATATAATCCACTTGTCGGTACATGCCAGCAGCATCAGTATAACCATACGAGCCACGAACAGTACCACTCGTGTCACCTTCTTCTCTCCTGTATTGCTGATTCCCGTAATTGTCGTTCACATCGTAATTGAAGCTATAAGGTTCGGCGACCGCCTGAAGACGAATCAAGACTCATCCGTTAGATCTGTGACTACATTTTCAATAACTTACTCCGCCGTAACCAACTGATTCATACTCCTGCACTTGTGGTGGTGGTGGCGGTAGAGCTGGTCTGCTGATGGGTCTTCGTTTTGCAACCTTTCCCGGTTGTGGGCCTTTGAGTGAAGCTCTCCTATACGACGTCTTCGCTGGTTCAGCAATCAGTGGACCATAAGACCGGGCGCCGGAAACTGTCGGAGCGAGATATGTCGGTGCCACGAATGTAGGTGCTACTGAAGACCGATCACTGGCCAGAGGAGTTGGCGATGGTGATTGCAGTTGTGATCCGCGAATGAAGTAACGTCGAACCGTTTTTTGAGCCGCGACCAAATGACCGCAGTAACAAAGAAGTAAAACTAGCACTAATTTTGGACCCATTGCCTGAAACGGACTTAATTTTCCTCCTCCGACTTAATTTTCCTCCGACTAACGAGAATGCTCATGTATGTCGACTTTGACTTTGCTATATCACTCCATCATCGTTTTTATACTCAACAGCGTGTGCCCATCGCCCATTGTTTGACTTGATCCTCATTCTTGGCGAATCATATCGCGTTGTGTGGCCCACATTTCAATTTCGATGTCCTTACGTCTGATTCGTTTCGTATATCGTAACTCATGCCATATAAAGACGACACATCCACAAAGGAATGCATCACATCGGCAAAACACACTCAAGACAATCAGTATGTATTAGTTTTAGTTATGATAATTCATTATCATAATAGCATCGTGAAAGTGAGAAGAAAAACTTGAAAGAGCGAAAAAAATTTCAAATGAAAGTAAGTCTCGTTGCGAGATCCTCCCAATAATGCTATTTAACTAAAATGCGATTCAAATTGCAGGCCTCAAATCTAGGACAATTAAGGCGAGTCGCTTTATGTGCAAGAAATTGACGTTAGAAGTAATTTTTCGCGAGAATGAAAATATCAAAGAGCTTCGTCCGTCGGCTTTGTGCAAATTTCACGATTTAGGAAAAATATGAAATTGTGAGTCATATGTAGAGAGCGAATTTCATAATTAACACTCGGCATTAATATTCGGCACATTTATGCGGAGGAAGTCAGTCGAAATGGCGCAAATTAGAAGAATTTCAATTTGAAAAATCTCCGTTTAATAGAGGTCACGGACACGAATTTATCTTTGTTCACAGAACAAAAGCGACGTGCGTGATTATATGATTATATGCATTTTTGCGCGTTGGCGATATTTATTAGCTTTAGCTTGATTTGACAGATTGCTTAGCTGTTTGGTACATACCCGAAGAGGAAGATGTACGAGGAACGAAGCTGAACACCAACGGTTATGATTTTCATTTTCAACCTGATTATTGTCAAATACATGCATGAATAACGAGGAAAGCGAAACGGTATCTTCTCTAATAAAACATGTCAAAGGTCATCGTCGTTATACATTAGTAGAGGCATTACAATGAATCGCATTCGAAGCTCTGTTATCAAGATTCACGACAGAAGACCGACTTCAATCGTCGATTGAAGCCATAAATGAAACATTTCCGCGTTTCATTGTGTTCCCAAATTCTTGATCCCATTGAGCACATTCGTAACCCCATGATTACCATTCATCCACTAGAGTCACTTCTCCTCTTCTGACCATTATTCTGGAGTATTGTGCACCAGTCGTTCGTGCGAATCGCGATCATTAGGAGTGGAGAGTAATTACTTATCGTGAGCTGAATTCAGCATTCTGGGCGCGTGTTTAGACAGTGGTCTGACAATGAGAGGAGATGAAATTGCAGTCGAGTGTTTTCATAGTGCACACGTACATGAGTACACCCACTAGCTAGCCATCGTTTTAATCACAGTCTGAGAACGCACCACTCATTCTCGTTCTGCATGTTCAGCCTCTGACATGCCTCACGTTATTGTTTGCACAGCCTTCGATGATATCGCCGCTGGGCCAACCACCATCATCACAGCGGACATGACTGTTATCGAGTACTTGCGGGCGTATCGTCGGCCCACTTCCGGTCTCGACACGACCGATCAGAGCTATCGAGTCAAGGATGCGGTCAATGTGGTGCTGGACAAGCTCGAAACTTTCGGTTATAAAGTCATCGGGATGACCGCTGCCGAGAGCGACTACAGACGAGGACGGAGTGTCGTCTTCACTATGGCGAGAGTATGATTCCATTTCGTTTCTATGCGAGTGAAATGTGGTGTGATTAATAGTGAATGAGTAATTAGTCACTTTGGACAGTTAGGATTCTTTAACGAAGCAATTTACCGTGTCTGTATTGCGCACCGTTTGCTGATTTCCTAATAAACCAGGGAGGGATGTGAATCGATGTGAATCGCTGTTCAACATTGCGACGCGAGTTGCTTTAGTTTCATCGACGAGATCGGAACTTGGTAATACATACTCACATTCAACGTTGGCCAGTATATTTGCATATCGGAGTACACCTGATTGTCACACTCGCTTTGGACAATGTGACAAGTTTAATTTGTGTTGTCGGCGGCGACAAAGCAGTGCAACATTGAGCCAGGTTGGAGTAGAGCTAAAATTTTGTTTACTTGTAAACCCACCCAATTGACTACCGCTTCTTGAAAACAATATTTCATTGAAGGCTTTAATTTAAACCATTAATTGAGGCAGTGGGTTTGTGTAAAGGTGATCGAAATTGCGATGTTACTTCGAAATATATGATATACAAAATAACAAACATCTGTCACGATTGTGTTGAGATTCGAATAGCGAACAAACGCCCCTGAACTCATTGCAGCCGAAACTCATTAACATAATTCAATTATTATTATATTAAAAAATGTGCTCAACTACTCATCAAGAAGTGCCAATCAATGGTTTCGTCGACTCAAAACAAATAAACCGTTAATTCATAATATGCCGTTAATCAACGTTAACGAGTTTCAACTGCACTTGTCTCAAATTTAAAAAAATTCAATTAAACCACATGGTTCGATTCAGTTGATTCGCACGTATTAAGTTAATACTATTGACATACTAAAAAAATGCATAGGCGAATACCGAAGTGATGAGCAATAAAACATTGAAACTAAACAATGACTTCAAATTATTCGCAGCTGCTATGCGACATTTGAGCGTATCGAACCGACTCGGCCGGTCGAGCACCATGTTGATGTACTCGGCCTCCAGAATCTGGCCATCGAAGTACGTGATCGGGTCATTATAAGGATACTCGTATCCCTGAAGGCACTCGCACTTGTAACCACCCGACTCGTATTTCCGACCCGGAATGGGCACGCATCGCGACGATTTCCGATCGCACTTGTGCGTGTCTTTGAATGCATTGTTCACGTAATAATCGTCCTGACATTGGTTCAGATCCAGTTCGTCGAGTTTCACGTTCACGGCGACGACGCCTTTGAACTCGAGACGCGACTTGATTTTGTCCCAGCCGAAGAAAGGAGCTGCGTAAGTGACGAGCCATTGATTGTGAAAACCACCACAGTCAAAGTACGGTGAAGTCCAGTAACCGTGTCGCAGTTCGGCAGCTTGGTACTGCTTCGGGTAGTGATCGTAGCGTATCGGGTAGAGACCTGATGAATTGTAGCGAATGTTGATCTTCATCGTATACGTTTCGAGATCGTCTGTGTTCGATATCCATCGCGATTTGAGGAGTCTGAAGAATTCATGATTCAGGTAATGTCTCGGCGTTCCTTTGTAATGGTTTCCCACATCGACGACGAAGAATTTTCGTGTATTTCGCTCTAAGCGATAAGCGTACGGCGCAAACAATGTTCGATTAGGAAATTGATTGCGATCGAAGTAAACGCCTAGTCCTTGTAACCGTCGATCACCAATCACAGCACTGAGAGCCTCGCCGATGATTTGATCTTCGGTCAGTGGACGGTCAGGTACGCGAAATTCGGCAAACAATTCTTTGGGATCCACTACTTGTGAGAAGGAAGAAATGAAGTTGGCCAATCTCAACGCCATTCGTGCTTGATTTTCCAGCTGTTCTTCCTTGCCGAACGCCACATCTCCACGAAAAACGAGCCTGTCTGGTGCAGTCTGGGCTAAATGGTGGCAATTGAAACGTGTGACACCCGTTCTCAGAAAATCTGTGAGCCAGTTCGGATCAATTCGGCGACTAAAATTCCCATGCAGACCGGTCAACGTTTCCATCTTGGCCATCAACCGGGCGCGGTCTTCCAATAGCAACCGCTCCACGTTCTGCGTACGGACAGCTATGTAGCCAATTCTCTCGCACTGAAACCCGTTTCGGTATTCGGATTCCGTTGATCGCTCGACAATTTCTCCCAGATAAGGTGTACGAACCACCCTCGGTAGTCGATAACCGGGCCTGCAACGACACTGATAACCACCACGCCGGAAACCGTAACCATGGATAGGCTCGCATTGTGTCGTCTCGTTTTTACATCTCGCGGTGCCGGCAAAATAGTTGGGCGCTGGGTTTCCTTCGCCGATTGAGCACTGATTGATGTCCAGTCGGTCGAAATCGAGTTCCATTACAGCGACGGCCACATATCTGAGGAAATCAAATACAATCAACTAAATTATATTTCTTTGACGAAAGAATTGTCATTGTTCACGGCTGTTCAGTAATAGAAAGCAAGTCTGGGTAGACCTAAATAACTGAATTTCAAGTAACCTCGTGGCCGCTTGACGGTAGCCGAAAGTTTTCAATTAGTCTCAAGCTAATTTAATGTTACCTGCCATGCAAGTACTCATAAGCTCGATTCATTTGAAATGAATCATCTGAATATTGGACTCTACCTCGGAAAAGCATAGGTGAACAGCAAGCAATCGATCCAATGACTTACAATGGAATCTCGATATGTCTCCATCCGGTATGACGAGGAAATATGTCCGGTATCGGAACAGACGCGCCCAGAACCCATTTATTAGATCGACTACAATCGAAGTATGGCCTGACCCACTTGACTGGTCCGGGAGTATCGGAGGCAGCTGGCGGGCCATGCCAGACGAACGTCTCATTAGTTCCGTTAGCGTACGTGATCTGCACGGTGTATGTCGTCTTGCTGTCGTGTCTCTTGGTCAGATCGGGCAGCCACGCGTTGTACCACTCATTGATCTTGTAGAATGTACTCGTGTAGTTGTTGTCCTTGTTGTCACTACGGATGGCACCCAGATCGGCGGCCGCGATCGTGTTCAGTGTCGATGTGCCACGCAAATGGTACGGATCGTTGAAATCGTCGGCACGAAAAGCTCGTGGTGCGAAGAGCGGCATCGTCTTGTTGTAAAATCCCTTATAGGATGGAGTGAATGCCATGTTTGGCCCGTAATAAATGGCACTGGAATTGATGAACCGGTTGGCGGCGACGTCCGCGATTGATGACAGGAAGTAGTACATGAAACCGGGCTCGGTGTTGTCGTCCACTTTCTGGAGGATGTAACTGCGGAGAGCAGAAATTAACGCAGCTTAGTCAATTTGTTCTCTCAAATGGACAACTAAATCGTCTCACCTGTAGAAAAAAGCGCGACTCATAGCCATGTTATGAATGTGCAACAAGTTGGTCCTGTTCGGGAATATCGGGTCGATGCCCAGCTGCTTGATGTCCGGCACGTGTGTGACCGTCGAGTGCGGCAGGAACATATCGTTGATGTCGACCACGCGACAGTTGTCGGCATTGACTTTGCGTGTCTTCTGAACGATTTCATCGAAACTGTCGCGTGTCTGCCAGCCGAACTGAGCGAATGCCGATGGAGCCAAGAGGACAAGCACGAGTGAGATTCGCCACAGACAGGACGGCATCGTTGGACGGATGGTTGAGGCCATGCTCCGATCGGGGCTCATCACAGTTGTGTCCACTTCACGGCCATCAGGTGCTTATTTACCTGTTCAGAGCGATTGATGACCGCAACGAATTCATGTCCAGCACACACCCATTTCCGGTAACGCCATCTGGACGTCGTCCGGCTCATTCTTCCTCGTTCCATTTCGTTTATTAATTCACTTTTAATTCAATTTTAATCAACAGACGTATCACTGACGAACAAAATGCGTCATCATACGCACATCCACATCAACTGTTCGTCTATGACAACGAATCAGTTTATCGAATTCGGTCGTCATCCGTTGTAGTAATTGTCATGCGATACCAGGAATCAGTTAGTCATTTAGTCATCGTCTTCGTTGTCACTCAGAGGAATTCCGAGAAGTTCGGCCAGCTTGACACCCTTCTTGGCCAGTCCCTTCCAATGCTGCATCTCGGCCTTGAGCAGTTCAATCTCGTCCTGCAGTTTCTCGTTCTCATTGAGCGTCTCTTCGAGCGCTTCTCGTCTCTGTTCTGCGATCTCCTTCCAGTACCGCGCATCGTCGTCCACATTCTTGCTCGTCATCCATTTCTTGGCCGACTCCAGCTCGATTTCATCTCTTTGGCACTCTATCTTCTCGGCGTTATCTTTCTTCACGACGTCATTCTCCTTGCCAACTTTGACCTCTGTCATCGCCACCATCTGGTTTTCATCGTTATTCTTCCTGAATTTGAGGGGCGTCGTTGGGCGACTGAGCACCTTCTGATTGTCGGCCGAGGGCTGGATCGGGTGCAAGGACTTGCGCTTGTTCTTGGTGGACATGTCGCATTCACGAGGCATGTTTGTCGCGTGGATGTGTTGTCAAACCGACCAACCGATATTCGTGGCGATTGGCGCGCGAATAGAGGTCGCTCCCTATTGGTCGACGTCTCGTTTAAATACAAATTTTGGCTCCAAACAGACCGACGAGTGATTCTCGTTTTCTGCTCTGAAAAGTGGAACATTTCTTGCAAAACTCATCATTTATTGCCTCGAGTGCTGCAAATACACGACATTCTCAGACGCAGGTTATCGAGCAGGTTAAACAAGGCGAAGGGAGAGCAAGCATTTGGGGAGCAGAGTGAGTGGGGAAGGCTGACGCGACAAAGTTCAACATCATCTTCACTGTGGTGACTGACGAAATAGAATAATGATACTGATAATGGTAGTGATGAGTGCTGTAAGAACCACGAAGATGTTCAACTCTGTCGACTGGGCTGGAGACTGTTGAGGCGGCCATTAATTACAACGAGGCAGGACTGATAATAATTAAAATAGTTAATGATGACCACACAATTGACCAAAATTAGAAGATGATAAAATTAGAAGTGGGCATGCCCATGTCCGTGTCCATGGCTATGAATTGGTGCCGCGTGCAGATGCGCTGGAGCATGGTGGGCATGAACGTGCGCTGGTGCGGCGTGGAAGTGGGCTGGAGCCGCGTGAACGTGAGCGGGTGCAGCGGCCACTAAGGGCGCGGGCGCGAGTTGAGTGTGACTGCTGACCACCGAGTAACTGAAAGCCTTGGAGGGTGCTGCAATAGCAACAGGAGCCGCGTGGACATGTGCTGGAGCTGCGTGCACATGGGCAGGAGCGTGAATGTGGGCCGGGGCTAAGACTGGTGCAGCGTGGAAGTGAGCTGGAGGTGGCGGCAAGGGCGCTGCTGGAGCTACGACTGGGGCCGCATGGATATGTGCTGGAGCCGCATGGACATGGGCTGGAGCCGCATGGACATGGGCTGGAGCTGTGTGGTGAGCATGGACGTGTGCTGGTGCCACAATAGGAGCTGGTGCGGCCACGAGGGGTGCAACGGGAGCGGCATGAACAGCTTTGTTGATCAGAGTGGCGGCTGGATCCTTGGGTTCAACACCTGGTTCATTGGTCTGGATGTTGGCTCGGAAACCAGCCGCATCAGCGATATAGTTGACAATTCTGAGACGGCCATCGATGTCTCTGAGACCATATGAACCAACTTTGGTGCCGAGAGCATCTCCTGCTTCTCGTCGGAAGGTGCCTCCCGTTGCGTGATCTTCGTTGTAACCGAATGCGTAGTTGCCGATATTCTGTTTAGAATGATCATGAAAATGACACGAGGTTGAATAATTAAATTGGAATTATAGAGAGAGTGAAAGTGATAGAGCGACGAATGAGTTGACTTACATCTTGACTGCGGTATTGAGCGCTGGCACCTGAAGAAATGGCAGCTGGCACAGCTACTGGCGCGGCAATAGCTGGAGCTGCATGGAAATGAGCTGGGGCAGCATGAAGATGAGGCAGGTGGCCAGCCTGGGACACGGCCACAAGCGCGAGAAAGATGATCACCTGAAAACACATAAAACACATGGCACGATTTGAGTTGCGAGCCACTTTGACGAACATTTGAAATTGAGTTAGAGATACCTTCATTATGAGTGCAAGAGTATCCTGGTATTCGATGTGGCCACCGAATTAGGATAAACAGGACGGCACAAATACCTCGGAGAATGGTGAAATCGCGTTTTTATAGCCAGTGGTCGCAATCATTGTTCATGGTCATCAAGTCACGTCAACGAACTTCATTCCCCTTTTCTTGTTGCGTCCAGTTGACGTTTTTGCTTCGCGCGCTTCATCCTTGATCCACTTCTTAGGCACCACCCTGATTCAACGGAATTCCACTACCAACAGATGAAGATACATTCACTTTCTGACAGCACCACAGAGCCACTGGCATACAACAACACAACACAATCTTACAGTTTATCTTGTCGAGGAATAACGACTCAAATTCCAAATTCCTGTTCACGTTCATGCCTGGAAGCCAGGGAGTGAAGAATTTATTAAGAATTTATTCTTCTAATCTCTTAAGGATCAAGCACTAACTAGCGCAATCAGTGAAAGTCAGCTGGCTTAATGGTTGCGGTTTCACTGAGAAAGATGCAGAATAAGAATAACGAAGTAGTGAGAACAGAATGGAATGAGAAAGGACGTACATGAAGGTTGCTGCAATTAGTGAGAGTGTATTTGGTACGAGCCCAATCTGACAATGAATGTAAACATGATTTGCTTGATTCTTGCATCATTCTCTCAGACTCGCTCTTCTACGTGCCTCTTGTGACCAAAAACTACAAAACTACATTTGCATTGCCAACAGCACAATTTCTACACACATTCCTGGTGCCTTGTTCGTGTTCTGATTTCTCATCTCCTAATCTTCAGTGTGTTTCTGTTTCGGTGTCCAAAGTCATTCTATGTCAAATTTAAGTCAACGTACATAAATTCATTTATTTCTAAAGCACGCGGAAACTATTCTTCAGCATCCCTTCTCTTCTTTCTCTCTACCGGCACGACCAAATGTAGTCAGGTGTGTACGAGTGGGAGAAAGTCGTACCGAGATTTAGGACTTAACACTTTATTTGATCAACCTCTTAAATGGGTTGTAACGCATACTCACAATTATCAGATTACGTAGTTTTCCTTATTGTCAGAAACGATTCGCGCCTCACAATTTGTAATAATTTGTTCTGACAATGTCTGCGAGTAATTTCTCGATCAAGTACGAGAAGCGGTCGGAGTGGTGTGGCGATTAATAGTGAAATAACGCGTTCCAAATCAATTTGATTTCATTAATCACAGCTGAACATAAACAATATGTAGATTCGATATTGACCATTCCACATTGACCGATTCATCATTAACATGATGTCGCAATTGAATTAGCGACGTGCATAATGAGATAGTGAGAGTGAAATTGTGCGATCCGCGTATGATTAACGATGAGCGTGTCGCCACAAATGGGGTGACATTGATTAATGGACGAGAAAATTGTTAAATTGTTCGATTAGCTAAATATAAATACAACGTGCAATTTTCGTCACTGAATGCAAGAGAGAAGCACGAATTTGAACTTGTAATTTACAAGCATTGTTCTCCATTTACGACGTACTACGATGAGTATGAAATAATGCAAACAACCTTCGTTAGCGGCCTTTCTTCCATTTATAATTCTAATTCTAATTCTGATTCAATTCTCTCTCCCATACCATTCTATTCTCTTAGCACAAGCACGAGATGATTTCGAATCAACATCACGTTAATTGTACGAACGCTTAGAGGGAAAAACGTGCATATTTTGTTTTGTATTTTGTATTTGATATTAGTAAATCCCGAGCCAGGGTGCGAAGAAGTGGATCAAGGATGAACACGTCAAGTGAAAGAAGTAACGCGAACGGACTGATGGTGAGAGTGAGAAGGAAAAAGGCACGAACGAATCTAACGAAACTAAACGTGAAGAGACAAACGAAATGAATTAGGAAGCGAACAATGAGAATGTTCAGGTTGATGTGTTCATGCACGAACAAGTTGGGAAGACACGCGATCGAAGTGACCATGAAGAAGCGGCAAGGTTCGAAGAACGCAACGTCAATAAGCTCTCCAGACACAAATCAGTTAAGCTGATTCATAGAGAATGACAGAGGAGAAAAGTGGAGTATGAAACGTTTATTTGTCTATCGGGAAGTCTCCGGCGAAAAAATGTTTTGCGTGGCAAGACTTTC
>JAGGCA010002189.1:939-13515 GCA_022876805.1 Osperalycus tenerphagus | reverse complement strand
CGGATCGCCGCCGACCAACGTTTCTTCCGGCATTCTCCTGCTTGATAGATGAATTCACTGAACCGAGAATCGATAAAATGGAGAAAATGGAGAAAATTGGACAGTGAATGTGAACGAGAAACTCTCTGGTGAAACAGCGCCTTTAACTTGACGCAACGTGTTTGATGGACGCGATCACGCCGCTTTTATTCACGGCACATCGAACATTCGAGAAAATTCCGGACTCGACCGGCTCGACGCAGGCGCACAAATTCAGACGACGGTAGAAGGAAAAAGAACTCCAAGTTGCGAAATCGACCAGACGAATTGAAGTCATGGTCCTGTCGTTATTGATGTGTAAAAAATCTCAATATCAAAATTGAAATGCATGCACATCCACTGAAGAGCAGGGCATCGTTTAAAATGGCAATATAATGTGATCAACAACTGCAGAATACGAAGGAAAGTTGAGGTGATCGCTGCGAGTGTTAGCTAAACTCAATAAATGCAATATCAGTTCACCAAGCTGGCAGAGAGTCCACCTGGTAGACCCTCACCTGAAACCGGACGCAGACTAAACGAAGAATACCGAATATCAAATATGGAGAATGCGTGCCGTATTGCCGTAAATCCAATTCAGTTGCATTCCAGTGTCCGCATAAACTGATCTGCTCCCATCTGCGCAACACTGAAATTTAATTGAAGAACAAGTTTTATTAATTGCCATATTTGCATCTCTCGGTCAACATGGTGAGTTGATGATCTCGCATTTGAACGCATTTAATTGACTTGGTTAAACGAAATTCGTTCTCTATTCTGTTGTTTCCAGAGATTTCCATGTGTCGTCACGTCTCTTCTTATTCTGTCGCTGGCATTCGTCAGCCGGTTGGGTGAATGCAGAGATCACATGGAATGTCTCGACTTCTGCTTCAAGAAATGTCCAACCAAAGACAGAGATAATTTAATTCACGATCCGAAGTGTCTGGAAAAATGTTTCGATAAATGTCCTTACAAGTTCGGCACTGCTGACCATTAATATCTTGAGTTGAGACTATCGGTGCCGAAATGTGTGTAACAGTAACTGTTACTAACAGATCGTATGTAACACGATAATTTGTTAATTTTTTGAAAATCATAGTTACTAATACGTTGCATTTGGTTAGAAATGTTTAATTGATCATGTAGGGGTATGTAAATGTCGCTTGGCGGCGGCGCGGCGGCGGCGCAACAGCTCGGAGGTCACGTGAAGGAAGTGTCGTATTTTCGTGTTTTCTAACTTCAATAAACTTGCCTGGTCAGCTATCTGCAATGGAAGAACACTCACATCATCTGCTAGCCAAGTCCCTGGTCGACAGTGATGATGCCAGTGCTCATAGTTCGGAAGAGTTCGGAGAAGACGTGAATCCCACGCTACTGATGCGTAGTTTACTGGCGCTGACCAGATGCAAGCCGTCCAAGAGTGTCAAGTCGCGAATCTCTCGTCACATGTCGCGATTGCTGATCGCCGAGACGGGCATCACATCGTTAATCAACGCTGTAGTCGATGTTGATGACACTTCACAGAAGAGCACCACTTTTGACCAGCGATTCCAGGCCGTCGGCACCATCATCTCGCAGATGCCGCACTTGTGCGTGTCCATCGATGTCTACTACGCCAAATTGGCACCTCAGTTATGGACATTGCTCCAGATGCCGGACGAGACGCGCTGGAAATTGGCTGCTATTATCGTCAAGGCTCTCAGCGAACGATCTCCGCAATTAGCTCAACAAGTACTCATCGAGCCCATTTTGGATGCCGTGTCTTCTGAGTCTGCCAACATGAATGTTGACAGCGCAGTGGAGTCGATTCATCGTTTGGTCATCTGCAAACTGGAAATGAAACACAACTTGATCAAGATCGCTCCTAATTTGTTATACATTCGTGTCGTCCTGCACGATACAATTTCGCATCTCAGACCTATTCTCGATGACGTACTCTTCGAATTGTTCACTTCTATCAAGAGAAGTCAGTATGTACTGGACAATATTTTGTTCAACTATGGTCATTACTATCATCTGTACAACGTTCATGTTGCTGGCAAGATAATCGGTCTCAAATTCGCGACACGAAGGCCCAATGAAGAGGAAAATGAACTGGAGAAAGTTGACAGAACAACTCAATTAACGACTTACCTGCTCGACAAATTGAGCAAGCCTTTCAAGGTTGATTTCTTCCTGTTAATGCTTGAAAGAATGATTTCATCGAAACCGAATTTGCTCCTCTGTTCGTTGATCGCAACACTTCAGGAAGGTATCATAGAAGACATCACGGACAACAGCTCGACATCGATACGATTCCTCGTGAATACGTTGGGAAGACTTTCGCAGCAAACTTGCACCAGTAATCTCGACATCAACTCCGACGAAATTGATGAGAAATATCAGTTAAATGACACGCAAAAGGAATCGATTGCGACTTGTCTTCAGATTCTCAGTTTGCTGACGGAAAATGAACGGAAGCTGACTTCTGAAGACGTGCAATTGTTAAAAGAGTGCACAACAAGTTTGAACATCCTCAAAAACAATGAAAAAATTTACGGGGAGACCATCGTTAAGATTGCGCAATCGATAAAGAATCAAATCGACATACTCGGTATCACAACGAAACCGAGCGTGACGATTACTACGAGCGAATTTGAAGAAGCACTTCGAGACCTCAACGATCATCTGATGCCGAGCAGGGCTCACGCTTTGATAACGTTGAAGCATCTCCTATACTCGAAGAATAAGGAAGCCCTCGAACATAAAGATTTTCTGTTGAATGCACTCAAGGTAGACCGGTGGCGGCTTGATTAGAACAAGAAGTCATTAATAATTTACCATTTTTGTTTCATAGATGTGCTTAGCGGACAGCGAATCGTACATTTATTTGTCAGCAATCAACGCGCTGGCCGCTTTCGCAATCACGAGCACGGACGACGTCCTGCCGGTGTTGATTTCGCAGTTTCACGACCGCGACCGCACCGTTCAAGAGAGAGTGAACGTTGGCGAAGTACTCGTGCAGCTGAGCAAATGCGTCGGTGAAATGGCACCGCATTATGCGCGTCAATACATGAACTGTTTTCTCGGTGGGTGCAGGGACAGTGAGCCGACCATCCGCATATCGAGTCTGTCGAACTTGGGACAGTTTTGTGCAGTCTTGCGATTCGCTCTGGCACCGCACATCGTCGAGATCTCGTTGTGCATCGAGGCCCTGCTTCGAAGTGACATCCTCGAAGTGAAACGAGCCGCCGTCATGTTTCTTCATCTCACGCTCGGCGGCATTGATCGTGACACTGTCGAAGTGATTCAAAACGAGCTAATTGTAATCTATCGAACACTTAAACAGATCCATTCAACAACATTGGATGATGTCTTACAACTTCACGTACAATTAGCCCTTGAACAGATCAACCGAATAGCGAAAGAACTTTTAACGCCGGACACAATACTTGTTAAAAACATTAAAATGTTAGCCCTGTAAGAATTATCAAATTTGGTTTTCCTGTGACTCGATTAGCATGGAAAGCTTTCCGTATTGCCCGAAGACGAGAGGATTCGTTTCAATTCGTGATCACTGCGTCTGAACTTTTTCTGGTGCCAGCGGCTCGGGGAGTGAAATTTCGCTGTCATCGACGACCACTTTCTCGGTTAAGACGTCATCAGTCGATATCGCAGTGGCCACAGTAGCCACAGTGTCCTCAGCATCACAAAATTTTGGACTAGAATCTGCTTCGACATCAATGAGTCGCGCTTCCATCGCGGCTCGTTCCTCCAAGATCCTTTCTCTGAGCGCTGTTGGAATGTGCTTGAGGTCAATACTGGGATCAACAGAGTACGGCGGAAGCACGATTGGTCTCAACAGCTGCTCTGTTTTCTTCATCGTCTCTTCACGATACTCGTCGAAGCTCTCTTGCAATGCACGCATTTCTTGCTCAAATTTATCCTGTCGCTGACAGAGATCATTGAGAGCAGCGAGATTGGAATACATAATCCTCAACGCGTCACATAAGTGTGCGCTCTGTTCGCAGGCCCCAGCAGGAACCGCTTCACCGTTGACATACTTCTGGAAGTCTTCTTCGCTGATATTGAGATGCTCGCCACAAATCTTCTCGATAAATGCCGTGGCACAACATAAATTAGTAAAATAATATCCCGCTTCCCCGCTCATCAAGCGCCTCGGATGGGAGAATCGTGTCACCAGCTTGATGTTCGAGTGCAATAACGGAGGATTGGCTTTTATGACAACAAACACCAACGCGGGTAAAAACTGATCGGCGCTGACTGGTTCGCTGCGATTCACTTGAAGCAACTTGAATATGGTCTTGCTGCATTTGACAACACATTCGAGCTTTTCGAGCGGTGTTTGCTTCAAATCCATTTCGATTATCTCGGTTATGGTCTTGTCGAGTAAGTCGTGCACTTGCGGATTCGAAAAATTGATATCGATGTCCAAGTGCTGAGCCATCACCCAATTCAAGCTGCGAATTCGCTTCTGTATTGCGAGATCCTTTTCCTCATCTTCGTTGGATATGCGCGTAAATATCTTCTTGTACAACTGCTCCATTAGCGTCTTCTCCATGAAGTCGACCAACTGCTCAGTCTGTTCTTGCGATGCACCAGAATAGAGAGCGTGATTCTCGAAGCGGTCGCTCATCGTCTGATAGAAATCATGAATAACTTCGGACATTTCTTCGATTGTGGCCACTCGCTCCATGATATGAACTTTGTCCACCATCTTCTGCGTCTGTCGCTTAATGTCATGTATGGCAGCTTCACGTAGGAACTTACTGACGACCTCTTCGCCCAGTGATAGTGTGTCGAAACTGAACAGTTGGCGATCCTTCCACGAACTAAGCGCGCCTGTTGATGCCAAGGGCGAGCCACCGAGAAACCCACTCGTATTGGTCTTGTCACGAAACGTGGACGCTCTCTTGAAGATGCTCTTCAACGTTTTGCTCCGCTTCTCACTCTGCTGTCGCTTCTTCTCCTCAAACTTCTCAAACTTCGAGCTCAGTAACGGCGACGTCGATCCGGACGGCGGTGCAGAATTGGACGATACTTCATCAGCACCGACAAATGCAGGTGTTCCTGGTGACAAAGACGCGACTGACAGCTTGCTGGGCGATGACTTTGCTGATCTGGACGCCTGCTGATTTTGGTTCTTGATCTGCTTGAAGCATATCGAGCAGTAGCCCTGCCAAGCCGGATTCCCGTAAAATCCGCAGCCGTTCTTGCACAGAAGCGATGACTCGTCAATGTGGAGACCTCTTCGTGACGACGACATCGCCATGTCGTGTTTGTGAGTGTCTTAATTGAAATATCACGACAAATAGAGGCAGAATTATGTTCAGTCACGAATCTGGATTTATGAGAGGCGTGGTGCAACTTGAAATCAGAACAGCCAATCAGTGACGTGCTTCTCAACCGGGAAACCGTCAAAGCAGCTCTGAAACACCCGAAATCGGTTTGGTATGATTGTAATCATCGTTTAGTCAATTAATTTTGTCATTAATCGTCGTGTTTCGCCAGTGCCAGTGCATAGTCGGCAATCATGACCCGAACGGCAGCCAAGGCATCGTCGTCATCGGCAGGTGCCGGTCAGCAGCAGTTGTTGGCCAAGAAGACGATGAAATCGCACCGTCGCAAAATCACGTACAAGGGAGTCAAGGGAAAAGAGCGACGAGAGACCAACGCGCACAAGTCGAGACGATACCGTCCTGGAGTGGTGGCACTTCGCGAGATCAGGTACTACCAGTGCAAGACCGACCTCCTGCTCCGCAAACTGCCATTCGCTCGTCTGGTGCGCGAAATCACGCAAGACCTGATCCTCAAACCGCTCAACTGGCAGGCGTCGGCCTTGGAAGCGGTCCAGGAAGCGGCCGAAGCGTACCTGGTCGGTCTGTTCGAGGACGTCAACATTGTGGCCATTAATGCGCGTCGCGTCACCATCATGCCCAGGGATCTGCATGTCGTCAGGCGAATTCGTGGCGAGTCCGATCCCGGAAATCACTGATATGCTTTTGTTTCGTCACTACGACGTATTCATTTATTACTAAGGAGCGACTTTTATGTTTTCCAATCAGCCCTTATATTTAAATATATATGTTCGTAAAACGGCCCAAATATCTACGAACAGTATGCACGTAAATATTGCATCTGGCACGTTTCTGACGCAGGAATGCTTGCTGAAGCTAAATAGCATTGCAGTAAGTTACGAATACTTGTCTCACGTTCGATTCCTTGAATCTGAGGCGATCATCTGACAAGAGGTGCTTAAATTGCGAGAAACTTCTCTCGACATTACAGCTCACGACAGTCGCAAACTTGAAACGGGAAACCTCGATAGTTAGGCATTTTGGCTGGACAGAACTTTGGCAATCGTGCGCATGCATTCGTAAACCGTTTCTCCCGAGGACAGCTCCCAGTGTTTTGTCACATTCAAATTAAATTTAATCCAATTTACTGATTGAATTTTCCTCTCGACACATTGAGTTTGGTGATGATGATGAGCGAGGTTCGAGCACCGAGCCAACGATGAGATGTTTTCGAATTTAAATACTCGACGGTCGAACGCAACTCATCTTCAGATCTCGGTGTCATAGCGTAACTTGTCCAGCACCTAATAATAAAGAGAACGTTTTAGAATCAATGGGAGGAAGAGTACATCAAGGAGACGTGTCGACGTGATGGATCATCTCTGCAAGTAGACCTATGCGAAAGACACGACCGACCGCGTTCGCACGCAGGCCATTCTGTGCCACATACTTACTTTTCACGTCGGCGTGACCATTCCTTCAATTGCTCGTCGAGCGGCCCTTCACGTCCTGGTACTTCAGTGCCGTAGCTTTGATGTCTAGTTTGAATTCCTTCGAGCCGAGCTGAGCGATCACAGGTCAAACCAGTCACTGTTCAACCGTGCCTGGTCGAGATAAACAGGCGAGCGAGAACGGCTGAACTGGAACGAAGGAAAGCCGTCATTCTTGTGCTTGGAAGTGATGGTGACCAAACAGGCCGATTGGAATCCGACACCGAACTGGCCAATCATCGAGATATCAGCGCTAGCTTGTAGAGTCTCCATGAATGCTTTGGTGCCCGACTTGGCGATGGTGCCCAGGTTCCTGATCATGCCTTAGTCATGCCGATGCCCGTGTCCATGATGGTGAGAGTGCGCTCCTCGGTGTTGGGCACGATCTTGATGTAGAGCTCCTTTCCGGTCTCCAACTTGCTCGGGTCTGTCAGTGACTCATAGCGAATCTTGTCGAGCGCGTCGCTGGCATTGGAGATGAGCTCGCGAATGAAGATCTCCTTGTTCGAGTAGAACGTGTTGATTATCAGGCTCATCAGTTGAGCGATCTCGGCCTGGAACGCGAACTGTTCCACCTCGCCCGGATCGCCGCCGACCAACGTTTCTTCCGGCATTCTCCTGCTTGATAGGTGAATTCACTGGACCGAGAATCGAGAAAATGAAAATTGGACAATGAATGTGAACGAGAAAATGATTCTAGCGCGTTCGTGGTCTTCCCGCTCTCCCTGCTCGCAGCGCCACTCCCGACATGCGGTGAACCGGCAAGTCACATCCAACGTGGCCTCGACGAGAATCGGTAACAGATTTTCACCACCCAACCGGCGAAAATGAGTGGCCGATTCTTCAAGCACGTCTCTGATTCGGAGAGCGAGTCGTCCGAGAGCGAGGAAGAGATCAGTACTCAACGACCGGCGGCGACGACTGGATACGCGTTCAGTGATGACGAGGAAGAAGCCAAGAGAGTGGTGCGCAGTGCCAAGGACAAGCATTTCGAGTCGCTGCACGAGTCGATCAAGTCCATCCGGAATGGTAAGAAGATCAAGGACTTCACCAAGATATTGCCGGACTTCGAAGACCTGACTAAGAGATTTGCCAAGGCGAAATCGGTGGTCGAGAAGGAGGAGGATGGCAAGGCGCCGAGGTTCTTCATCAAGTGCTTGGTCGAGTTGGAGGAGTTCGTACAGCAGTGCTGGGAGGATCGCGATGGACGCAAGAACATGAACAAGAACAACGCCAAAGCGTTCACCACACTCAGACAGAAACTGAGAAAGTATAACCGCGATTTCGAGGAAGACATCGCTGCGTATCGGGAGAATCCCGACGCTGACGACGAGGAACAAGAGGAACAAGAGGAACGAGAGTCTGCTGAAGAGTCCGAAGACGAGTCCGCTGAATCTGAAGTTGAGTTCGTCAGCAAGTCAGCGAAACAAGCGAAGAACGATGAAGGTGATGAAGAAGACCAGCCGAAAAAGCAGGCCGACGTGAAATCGAAGTTCCTCAAAGGTGCGGGCTCCGATGAAGAAGAGTCAGAGAGCGAGACCGATTGGGGCTCGTCTTCTGATGAGAGTTCGTTGTCATCTGATGACGAGAAGTACGGAGACAATTTGGCAGCACGCTTTCTCAAGCGAGAAGGCGATCAGAAAGAGACGACGAAGCGCATCAAGAAAGTTAAAGAGCCAAAAGAAAGCCGCAAGAAGAGAGAAGATGAGGGTGATGATGAAGGCGAATGGGAGAAGGTCAAAGGTGGTGTGGTCACCGCTGAGAAGCCGAAAATGTTTGCGAAAGACGCCGAAATCAATCATCAAGTTATGGTAAAGAAGCTGATCGAAATTCTGTCTATGAGAGGAAAGAAGCGCATCGATCGTTCTGATCAAATCGAAATGCTGTGCGAATTGTTGTCCATCTCGCAACAGCACATTTTGGGACCGGCGATGGAGTTGAGAATCGTTTTCGGCATCGTCTCATCGCTGTTCGACTACAATCCGAATGTGTCGACATGCATGAAGCCAGAAATGTGGGAGAATTGCTTGAAATACGCAAATCTGTTGCTCGACATTGTCATCAATAATCCTGATATCGCAATCGGCGAACATATCGCCGAGGACTCGGAATCGCACGAAAAGCCGCCGTATCGAGTTCACGGCTGTCCTCTGGCGCTGATCGAGCGACTCGACGAAGAATTTACGAAGATGCTTCAGGGATGTGACGCGCACTCACCTGAGTATATCGAGCGTCTCAAGGACGAGAAGATCGTCTGCAAAATTATCGAGAGATTGCAGAGTTATCTGGAGACCAATTCTCGCGGAACGTCATCTGAATTATGCCGAGTCTATATTCTCAGTGTAGATCATCTCTACTACAAGTTTGATCCGGTCGTTTACAAGCAGAAAGAACAGAGAGAGAAACTGAAACAGAAACAGAAGCAGACGACAGTTAACGGCGACGATGGTCTATTTAAGCGAGTTGAAATCGTCATCAGAAATGGTGAAGCCGAAGATGAAGACAAGGAAGAGTACATCAAGGAGACGAGTGTCGACGTGATGGATCGTCTTTGCAAGTACATCTATGCGAAAGACGCGACCGACCGCATTCGCACGCAGGCCATTCTGTGCCACATCTATCATCACGCGTTGCATGACAACTGGTTTGAGGCGCGCGACTTGATGCTGATGTCGCACCTACAGCACAACATCCACAAAGCCGATATCCCGTTGCAGATAATTTACAATCGCGCCCTGGTTCAACTCGGTTTGTGTGCTTTCCGACACGGCAACATCAAAGACTCGCACACGGCACTTCTCGATATTCAAATTCTCGGCAAGGCGAAAGAATTTCTGGCTCAAGGATTGCTTCCGCGACAGCAAGAGAGAACTCCCGAGCAAGAGAAACTTGAGAAACGACGTCAGGTTCCGTTCCACAAGCACATCAATCTCGAACTTCTTGAATGCGTTTACTTGGTGTCGGCCATGCTCCTGGAAATTCCCGATGTGGCCGCAAACGAGTTCAACGTGCGCAAGAAGATGATCAGCAGATCGTTCTATAATCAGTTGCGCAAGAATGAAGAGCAGCCGTTGGTGGGTCTGCCAGAATCGATGCGCGAGCACGTCGTGGCCGCGTCGAAGGCGATGCGCGTTGGAAACTGGAAGCAATGTCGCGATTACATAATCAATGACAAGATGAATGCGAAAGTGTGGAATTTGTTCCACCAGGCAGACAAAGTTCGTGAGATGCTCGAACAGAAGATTCGTGAGGAATCGGTGCGAGCTTTTCTCTTCACGTACAGCAATGTCTACGACTCTATTTCGATTGAAATGCTCGCTGAAATGTTCGAGTTGGAGAAATGCACAGTCCACAGTATTATCAGCAAGATGATAATTAATGAAGAGTTGATGGTACGCGAAGTAGAGAGAAAGCTTTATGAGTAAATTACAAATTTTTTTTTGTATTTTAGGCATCTCTTGACGAGCCCAATCAATCAGTGGTCATGCATCGGACTGAGCCGTCCCGAATACAAGGACTCGCGTTACAGATGGCTGAGAAGATCAACAATCTGGTCGAACAGAACGAACGAATCTGGGAAATCAAGCAGGGCCTGGGTGGAGGTGGATTCGGGACTGGAAGGTCATACCCTGACCGAACGGGACAGGGACAGGGGTATCGGGACTACGGCCAGCAGAGACAGGGATACAGGGACAGAGATAGGGAACGGGACAGAGATGGACGGGACGCGAGACGCGGCTCGCATAGATATAGTGGAATGATGTCATTGAAGTGAATTTGATGGGCACGGATGGTGACACGCCGTCTGTGTTTGTAATGGCTCAGCATTGACGTTTCGATTAATAAAGGATGGCGAAACCAAACATTCAAATTCCCTCGATATCAAATAAATGGCGCTTTCATACTAAAGTCGAAATGAGTTCGTATCAGTCGAAGACACGCTGTTTGACCATCATGTTAGCATGCAATTAATTCGCGAGTCGGTCGTCACTCATCGGCATCGTCGATCTTGGGCACCAGATAGTATCGAATGTATCCGATCTCGTTGGTCTGTTTCTTGTCCGGGATGTTGTACTCCACGAGTTAGTTTAAAAGAGTTTCAGTCCGGGTTCTGTTCAGATTTCGCGGGCCCGACACCATCCGTGAGTTTTTTTGTTTAACCAGAAACTTTGTTGCGACGGTATCGATTTGATGACTAGGAGCAGCATGGAACAAACTGCAGGAAAGGTATTCGAGACAGTGGAAACAGTGAACAGAATGCGAGTTCACTAACAATTATGACCTCTTTGTCAATATGCAGCCGATTCGATGTCGCGCGGCGGTGGCCTGGCGACCGAACGAACCACTCAAGATAGAGACGGTAGAAGTGGCACCACCGAAGACCGGAGAGGTGCGAATCAAGATCATCGCCACGGCTCTGTGCCACACGGATGCGTACACGTTGAGCGGAGCTGATCCCGAAGGACTATTTCCGTGCATTCTCGGGCATGAAGGTGAGCAAAACACGAACGTAACTCAATCAAACTGTCACCATCGTGCTTGTTGATCAGGTGCCGGTCTAGTGGAGAGTGTTGGTGAAGGTGTGACCAGCGTCAAGCCGGGCGACAAGGTGATACCGCTCTACATTCCACAGTGCGGAGAATGCAAGTTCTGCAAGAGCCACAAGACGAACCTGTGCTCGAAGATCCGCCTCACACAAGGTCGAGGAGTGATGCCCGATGGCACGTCCCGATTCTCGTTCCATGGAACCACTTTGTTCCACTTCATGGGCACTTCAACGTTCAGCGAGTACACGGTCGTTGCAGAGATCAGCGTGGCAAAGATCACTGAGAGTGCACCACTGGACAAGGTGTGCCTGCTCGGTTGTGGCATTCCTACTGGTGCGTTATCGTCAAACTGTCTTAAGGATCAGTCAATTTAATCAATTACCGGTTTTCTTTAGGCTATGGAGCAGCTCTCAACACAGCTAATGTCGAGCCCAATTCGAATGTCGCTATTTGGGGTCTCGGTGCTGTTGGACTGGCGGTCGCTATTGGGTGTCGAGAGCGTGGTGCCAGCAGAATTATCGGCATTGATATTAACCCTGCCAAGTTCGAGTTAGCAAAGAAATTCGGCGTTACGGAATTTGTGAACCCAACAGAGCACGACAAACCCATTCAAGAAGTGCTCGTCGAGATGACGGACGGAGGTCTCGACTACACGTTTGAGTGCATCGGCAACGTGCACACGATGAGAGCAGCTCTGGAATCGTGTCACAAAGGATGGGGCACATCGGTAATCATTGGCGTGGCGGCTTCTGGACAGGAAATCAGCACGAGACCGTTCCAGTTGGTGACTGGTCGCGTATGGAAAGGATGCGCTTTCGGCGAGTGGAAGAGTCGCGACTCTGTGCCGACACTTGTCCAGAAGTATCTGGATGGCAAGCTGATGGTCGACGAGTTCGTCACGCACACAATCAAGTTTGATCAGATCAACTCTGCGTTCGATCTATTGCACGAAGGAAAGGCGCTCCGTTGCGTTCTCCTTCTCGAGTGAATTAATTCTGCTATGTAATTGCCATTTCTTACGTTGTTCTTTCCAACAGATTAATTATCGATTATCGATTTTCTGAGGCTTCTGTTTTACTTTGATTTTGTAATCAACCCACAGTAATAACTATTTTTGCTACGGTTGACGTCATGAATGGTAACTTGTTAACAAGTTGTTCGTAGGAATGTAAAACGCTGATTGATTCATGCACACGATTATTCACAATGCACTGTTCATTGCTT
>JAGGCA010002185.1:16470-26833 GCA_022876805.1 Osperalycus tenerphagus | reverse complement strand
TATGTGAACTTCTCTTCTCCACCATTCTTGTTCGTGCCCATCACAAAACGCTAAGAAAATAACTCCGGTTAAACGAAATCCTAAATTGAAATTTACTGGAGCCATTTCATGGCTTACCTGGGGACTAATCCATTCCGATTGTCGTGACAGGAAGCAAGACGGCGAATTAAAATGCGAAAAGTAAATCAACAGAACGACGCTTATAAATCCGAACAGAATATACTTCTTCATGACTCGAACAAATGCCATGGTAAATAACTATCTTATCGAGACAGTGTGCGTCGCGATGTCGAAGATTTAAAGTTGAATGAAACGTGAAACACTCCAGTTGAGCGAATAAAATGTCATTAGAAACCAAAATTGGTGCAATCTAATTTGCTAGTTATAATTGAACAGAAGCGATTATCCTGCGCACATCCATAACGGCTTCATTGATTGTTGTTCATTGTTGATCTCGTTCATGCCTGCAAAGAACGATACGAGACGCACTGTTGAAATAAATTGAATTCAGTTCGAAATCGGAAATGTAAATTCTTGTTGACAACAGTTCCGCGCAGCTTTGTAATACTGGCACCGCGTCAAGTGTTACACAAATGGTGCCGAAAAAGTTACGAACAATCCAAGTTGTCATGCACGCACTTTTTAAAGGCAAGCTTGGATCGAAACCTCACAATTGTGCGACATATTTCCGTCGATGCACTGTCACAACACGTATTCGGGCAGAGTGCGAACGAATCTTCGACGACAGACTGACACGAAACCGTTGAATACGTTAGCAAACACAATTTGTGTTACACAAATCTGCATTTAGAAAAAAAAACACAATGCACAAACAATTGCTCTGCAATCGATAACATCTAATCTAGTGCAGACAACAATTTAGATGCATTGGAAAACCAAGGAAACAGCGAAACACATGCCAAGAAACAATTGAGTGACATTCTGTGGTTCATACTCCTCATGACTTGACGCAACGAGGAAAGTTGGTCTCAGAAACGACGAGAAGACAGAAACGAGAAAGTAGCGTTGGCGAAAATATAATGTTGGAACACATTTCGAAACAGGGAATGAAAGCCTATCTCTTATTGGAATTATGTTGAGTTCCGCGTCGAAACACACGAGTGGACATGACGAGCGAAATGCAACCCTCCAAATCGTATTGGGTTGCAATTCGCATGACGGAATGACGCAAAGATGAAACCACAAAAACCGAGTTTACCAACGCGGAAACGATCATACTTAATATGCATAGAGACGTTGCTGAATTAATAAGTCAGATGCCGAAGATCTAATGGATGAGTTCGGAGTGGAGTAACGATTAGAACACGGGCGCGATCAGAGAGAACACAATCTGTGTAATACGCATTTCCGGTTAAATTACCTTATTACAAGACGATGCATTCGAGAACAACGTGTTGAGCAAATTAAAACACAAAATTATGGCTTCTGACGTGTTAGAAGAGTAGTGAGTTGAATGTTATCCGCGCTCTAATTCACACGCGATCAATTTTCGGTCGAATTTGGCGTGCTTCTCGTCTCGATGTGAGCGCCATGCAGTGACCGAGATATGAGTTATGCAATAAAACTTGCAGCACACCGGATTGGGCCCAAAATTAAAATTCATCACCTAACCAACGTCGCAACATGCGACTAAACTCGCTTCTCAACAATGCCAGCCAATATTTCGATGTGATCGTCATTGGTGGTGGTCATGCTGGGTGCGAAGCGGCCGCGGCAGCTGCGAGAATGGCCAGAAGAACGCTCCTGGTCACTCACAAAATCGACACGATCGGTGAGTTGAGATGTTGCGTCACTTTTCTCTGATACCGTACAAATATCGATGATGATCACATTTATATCAGGTGAAATGTCATGCAACCCATCGTTCGGTGGTATTGGAAAAGGGCATCTCATGCGGGAGATCGACGCGCTGGATGGAATTTGCGGCAGGATTTGCGGTGCGTCCACATCAGAATGAGTGCCAGTTTTCAGTGTTGAAAAATTGATTAAATATTTGTAGATCTGTCCGGGGTTCAATACAAGATTCTGAACAGATGCAAAGGACCTGCTGTTTGGGTACACTTAAAGCAATCGAGACGATTAATCTGGTGACTAACACATTACTTGTCTATTAGGGTTTGAGAGCGCAGATCGACCGATCTCTCTACAAAGAACATATGCAACATCAATTTCTCAACATGCCCAACCTCACCATCAAACCGTGCGCGGTCGAAGATTTGATTGTATCAAGGCGAGATGGTGGTAAATACGTGTGCGAGGGAATCGTTACTGGAGATGGACAGAGGCATTTCACTGGCGCGACTGTGATCACAACGGGAACGTTTCTTCGGGGACAGATCAACATCGGTTTGGAGCATTATCCCGCTGGCAGAATTGGAGATGTTCCCGCAGTTGGCTTGGCTAAAACTTTAGAGCGAATTGGGTTCAAATTAGGCAGATTAAAAACTGGTTCGTAACTGGTCTTTATACAACTTTTGTCAGTCTGGGAATCCCAGACAGATAAGATTGTAGTAATTGGAAAACGTCATTGCAGGGACACCACCGCGACTGGACGGTCGAACGATAGATTACTCGAAACTCGAAGCAACATCAGGGGATGATCCACCGAAACCTTTCTCATTCCTGAATGATCGTGTCTGGATTAACGTAAGAACAATTTCGTTGGAATCAGCAACTATGCATTGATGTTCTCGAACTCTACAGACTGAAGATCAACTTGAGACGCATCTGACATTTACTAACGAAAAAGTTGCAAAACTTATTCTCGACAATATTCACTTGGATCGGCACGGTAATGACGCATTTTCCCATTCAATCACCCATGCATCAATTATGATAAATGACCTCTGCTGTCTTTACAAGTAAAGTAAAAGAAGAAACAAGAGGGCCGCGCTACTGTCCTTCAATCGAGTCGAAAACCCTCCGATTCAAGAATCGAGAACATCAGATTTGGCTCGAGCCGGAAGGTTAGATCAATTGTGTCAAATGATCACCAGTGACGACTCGGTTTCATCCATTGTCAAAGGTCTCAACACACATGTTGTTTATCCAAATGGGATTTCCTGCACACTACCGGCTCATTTGCAAGATAAAATGGTTCAAATGATTCCGGGATTAGAAAAAGTCACTATGTTGAGGCCTGGTTACGGAGTCGAATACGACTTCATCGATCCAAGACAATTGATGCCTACTCTGGAAACGAAGAAAGTTGCCAATCTCTTCCTAGCTGGTCAAATCAATGGCACCACAGGTTACGAAGAAGCCGCTGCTCAAGGAATCATTGCTGGCATTAACGCGGCTTGCAAGACAGGCAATAAAGATCCTCTGATAGTGAGCCGAACGGAGTCGTACATCGGAGTCTTGATCGACGACTTGACATCTCTGGGCACTAACGAGCCATATCGAATGTTTACAAGTCGAGCTGAATTTCGGCTCTCACTTCGTCCTGATAACGCAGATTTGAGGTTGACGCAAAAAGGTACCGTTTCATGTAAGGCAATTCACTACTTCCTATTGATTTGTTCTGTTATGTTTTCAAGGTTTTGACGTCGGTTGTGTGTCGAAGTTGAGATACGAGAAATACTTGCAAACAAAAACCGATCTTGAGAAGGCAATTAAATTTCTCAAGTCAATAAGCAAACCGTTATACAGGTGGAAAGAAGATTTAGGTTCAGAACACGAAGGGAATCGCAATACGAAACGAAAAACGTAAGCCGGAATTAAGCCGTCAATTACAAGTTGTCGAAGTTGTAATGCAACATTTTCTCAAACGATAATTAGAGCATTCGAAGTGCTCGCATTTCACGAAGATGCTCTCAACAGGATGGCGAATATGTACGGCGAACAGTTAGAGCAAGTCTGCAGAAACAGACATTTGGCTGAGAGAATTAAGATAGAAGGTAATCTGCATTATCGCCATATCGCACGTGTTTGACTATAAAACGTCAATTTTTTCAGCCGTTTACGAGTCAGTTGCCGAGGAACAGAAGATTCAAATGGAGGAGATCGTCAAGCAAGAAACTGTGCGACTCGATTCGGATTTCGATTACTATAACGAGGAGATGAGTCTGTCGAACGAAGTTAGGGAACTGTTGGCGGAACATCAACCAGCAACAGTGAGTGTCTAGTAATTTGTAGAAAACATGGAATAGTGCCTAATGCGTCACTCACGTGTCACTGTCAGATCGGGGCAGCGAGCAGAATATCAGGCGTGACACCGGCAGCGATCCTGGCACTGTTGATGCAGGTCAAGAAACGGGCCACGAGTGCCACTCATCGTCGTCAGTCGGTCGCCGAGTCAATTATTGATGAACAGTTGGAAGCCCAACCATGAGAGGAATTTGAAGAAGAGCGCGACTACGATCGAGACCGGGATGAGCATACAATAAAATATCAAGTTATCGCCATCCATTTGTGACCAGGAATTATTGTCATCAGGTGATGAGTGGTCGGTGTCGCGATTTGCAGGCGAAGCGAATTGCCGATTTAATCAATGCACTGCGCATGTGCGGCACGCCAACTAAATATCAACACATTCACTACGCCAGACCAGACCTTCCTGGGCTATCGACGTCCATCTGCTCCCATCATGCTGGTCACGTTAGCTCTGTGCGCAGTCCGACTGTCGCTCTTCATCACTGACCACATCTTACAGTTGGTTCTTCTCTTTTTCGCGTCACTCATCGTCGCGTTCATCTCGTTACGGTTCGCGGTGGCGAGCACGGCAACAAAACAGCGAGTTGGTCTCGCCACCGACCAGAAAATTATCGCCTTCTTTCATCCGTACTGCCATGCCGGAGGTGGTGGCGAAAGGGTTCTGTGGTGTGCCATCAGAGCCATGCAGAACGAGTACCCCCAACACAAGTTTGTCGTCTACACAGGTGAGTCGGTGCGAAACATTTTCATCACTATTTCTAGCCATATTTTCACTTTCTTCCTTCAGGTGATGTTGAAGCGAGTGGCGATCAGATTTATCGCAAGATGCAGGCCACATTCCACATCACTTTGCCGAGACCAGTCGAGTTTGTCTATCTCAAGTACCGCAATTTCGTGGAAGCATCTCGATATCCGTTTTTCACGTTGCTCGGTCAGAGTCTCGGCTCGATAGTGCTCGGATTCGAAGCGCTCTTCAAATGTGTGCCTCACATCTACATCGACAGTATGGGATACTCATTCACACTGCCAGTTTTCCGATGGTTCGGACGGTGCAAGATTGCATGTTACGTTCACTATCCCACAATCAGCACCGACATGTTGCGCGTCGTCCAGCAATCATCAGCGACGTTCAATAATCGTGCATTTATTAGCAACAGTCGCCTGTTGACCAACGCAAAATTTATTTATTACCACGTATTCGCATTCCTGTATCGCCTGATGGGCACGACTGCTGATGTGATTATGGTGAATTCAAGTTGGACGCGCTTCCACATCGTCTCACTGTGGAAGCGACAGAAGCAGACCTTCCTCGTTTATCCTCCGTGCAACATTCACGCCTTCGCCAAACTTTCACTGCACCGCTCCTCAAGACTACGAATTTTGTCCGTCTCTCAGTTCAGACCAGAAAAGAATCACCAACTACAGCTGAATGCATTCAAAGATTTCCTCGCCAGGTGAGCACCATCACATAGTTGTGCAACCGAAACTAATTTTCTTGTACGCTTTTACTCCACTCCAGATTGTCACCAGACGAAAGGAACGCAGCAAAACTCGTGCTCTTCGGAAGTTGCAGAAATGAAGAAGACCAGCGTCGGGTCGAGACACTGAGACATCTCTGCTTAGATTTGGACATCGTGAAGCATGTAAGTATCACTACTTGCACGCTTGTTTGTGTTCGAAGTTATACATGACGTCTTACTGTAAATCTGTCAGGTTGAATTCGTTATCAACGCAAATTTTCATGAACTGCTGCACCAAATGCAAGAGGCGAGCATTGCCGTTCACACGATGATCAACGAGCATTTCGGAATCGTACTAGTTGAATACATGGCTGCGGGCTTGATCGTCTTGGCTCACGATTCTGGCGGACCACAAATGGATATCGTCACTCGCAACGTGAACGGTTTCTTGGCTTCCGACACGAACAGCTATGCAGATGCACTCGAAACAATTTCGACAATGCCAGAAAATGATCTAAGCATTATCCAACTCACTGCTCGGGAATCTGTCGAGCGATTCTCGGAGGATAAATTTAACGAGTCGTTCCTTAAAGCTATTCATAAGATAGTTTAATTAATGTAATGCTGTTTTTATTTTAAGTCACTGAAAATTGAATGGTCAGATTCCAATCTCGTTGGAGCACTTCTCATCTCAGATGATCGGAGTAGCGATGCTCAAGGTTGTCAAACAGGAGAGAATGGACTCAATTAACCGGGACACCGAACTAGCCTCGCAATTCGTCGACGGTGGCGTGTTCTTCGAGCCACTTGTCCCTATTGATGCAGTTCCTCCTGAGAAACGTGCAAAAACTACCTGCTATTCTTTGGCCAAGACTGTACATCCCGTTTTCCATACTCCTTTCGTCCAGAACACTCTTGAAACAATTTCATTACAGCAGTACGATTAGTAACAGCTTAACGACTAGCTCAGCTTTGGTCTGGCAGTGGAGTTTGGTCGAGATTTCTGTGGAATTTGGTCGAAATGCTGCCGTCATAGACGGAAAATCCAACGTAGAGGTAGTGATCAGTGATCACCTCGGGAACTGTTAGCGCTCGCTCGTCACTATTCTGAACTTCGAACTGATCAAGGAGACAAGCATCATTTTTCTTGTCAAAGTTATGTGCACATCCGACCGATCTTGCAGTGCTCGACATGCAGATTGTCCTCGTCCTGCTCACCGCCAAATTCCGGCTCAAGCTCAACGATGGCAATACAATGACGAAGCAGAATCACCTAATGAGCATCTATTAAACAGCATATCTGACCAGCTCGTGATGGTCTGTCACATGTATGATTGTAGATGGTGACGCCACAGAGTCAATAGCCGGAAAGGTGAATCGAAAACGCAACCCTTAGAAGCCATCTCACTGCGTTTATTTGCGTTGTGCAGTGAGATTCGCACCAGCTTCACATTTTATATGCACACATCTCGAGTCGAGTTTCTTGACACCTATGCAACAACACCTACTAATGACCTGGGAATCGAATCACAGGGTCGACTTGTTTCCAAGACAATAATAGTAGTAATAGAAACTTTTCACGAGTTTCTCATTTATGAACGACAATCACGCATAGTGGTTCACGGTTGACGTTATAATCGAACAATCGTCTAATTATTTACTTAGCTCTCCTGTCTGCCGGTAACAATCCTCTGCATGAACGCCTGTCCCTTATTTCGGCGAAAACTTTCGAATGGGTCAGCGCTGTTGTCCGATACTCCAACTCCTTTGTAATCGCGCTGGTCTCGCGTTTGTCCTCCACGCACGGGCTCTTTGATCCCATGCTCGGACGCGCCGAGACCACTTCCTGACCATCCCATCTTTTTTAGCATTTGATGCCCCTTGTTTGAGTCGTCTAGTTTCCGATGATTATCTCCCTTCGAATACGGACTATACATAAGCAGAATTACAAAACAATAATTAATCTCTCCAAAAATATCGCAGCACTTACTAATGATGATCACTAGGAGAGTGACTTCGACTGCGCGACCTTCGAGAGCGTGACCGCAACTTCGGACTACGACTACGTGATCGCGACCGCGACCGAGATCGGGAACGCGAGTATCTTCTTCTCCTGGAGACAGGTGATCGGCTTCTACTACTCGACCTGCTCCTACTTGTTCCTCTGCTGCGATTCCTTCGTGGACTGAACAATGAGAAAGCAATGAAAGCCGTGGTCAGCACTGAAGACACAGCCATAGTCACCTCTTGTCCTCTCTGTATCTTCTTTTCGGCGATATGGGCGATGTGCTTCTCCTTCTTCTGTGCTGTTCTGTCCTTGCAGTGCTCCTTTCTCTCGAAGAATCGGAATATGTTGTGGGCATTTCTTGCGAGTCTTCACTCTCCGACAAACTTCTGATTCCCATTTGCGCATCTTTCGCCTTCTTGGCATTCGATTTCGCCTTGAAAAATTCGTACAGTCCCAACTGCTCCCAGCCTTCACTATTACGCGGTCTGTCATGACTCGGCGGCGCATAGAAAGCCTCAACCGCTTGCAGTAATCTCTCGCTCGGTGGTGCGGGTGGCGGCAACCTGATGTCTTTGGGATCGATCGGTTTGTAATCGAAATCATGCAACTCGACAAGAGGCACCATCAGACCAGCTGGCAATTCGTAATACGGAACATCGGGAATCACTTCTTTTGGTGGTTCTAGTGGTGGTGCTGGTGGCAGTATTTGCGGTGCTGAAACTGGCGGGGGAGGAGCAGCTTGTTGAGGAGGCAAATTGAAGAATTGTGGATTCGGTAGCGATGTTTGTTGGAGATTGGGAGTTGTTTGCATGTTGCCAGAAAATGATGTCTGACTTGGAGTGACGTACTGTTGACCGACGGTGCCTGCTAGGGATGAGGGTGCAACATTCGATCCTAACAGCGGTAACTGCTGCATGTGCGGTGGCATGGAAGCTGAGACGGCCGCCGACGCAGCGGCCATCGTCTGTTGAAGGAGTGGCGAGAACATAGCGTTGGCTTGCATCTGAGCAGTGGACACGCGATTCTGGTGCTGTGTCTGAGGGATCGGGTGCGCGATTCCCTGCCCGAACGGCATCGACTGATGGTGTTGATGTTGATGCTGCACTTCTGGGGAAAGAACAAAATATAATTGATATGGCACTTAAAATATAATTCATACATACGTAGCGGAGCCGTTGTGGTGATAATAGCGTGATGGTGAGACCCGATGGTGTGTGGTTGGGACATCGATGGAGGAGCAGAGACTATGAGCGGTGCTGAGATGGGCGCGGAAGACGACGAGACGGCCGCCATCATCATCAACTGCTGCTGCTGCTGTTGTATCATCAACTGATGCGCGGCCAAGTTCTGGTCGGGGTGACGCAGTTCGTGCTGCACGTGATGGCTTTGGTGAACCATCGACTGGAGTGCGCTCGAGGGAGGTTGTGCCCAAATTGCTGATGACGGTGCCTGGAATGGTGGTGGTCCAGAAGATGCGCTCTGCTGCTGCTGCTGCTGCTCCATTCTGTGTTTTTGTCTGATGACAGCCTGCTCGGTGGTCACTCGGTACTGGTAGTAATTGAAATGCTCGCCGCCGAACAGGAACGAGAATCGCGGATTATCCTTCTGCTTCTGCTTGGTCATCGCCTCAAATTCGAATCCGTTTCGAGCCACGAACTGAGCCAACTTATCGATTATGGTCCGCAATTCGGGGTCTGGGAAAAGCAAATCGGTGACACGAAGACTCTCGAATGTCACCTAACAAGTGCTTACCTTGTGGAGGTTGCGACAGGTCCATCCTGCTTACCTTGTCGAGGTCAAGGCGCCCAAAATCGCATAAAGTCAAATTCTCAAATCTTGTCCATGTGATGAGTTCGTTCGATGATCGATTCTAGACTATCGATAATCGGCTAAATGAATCCGCAAGACCAGAACGGTTTGTAGAGACCACAACTTGTACAGATGCGCAAGTAGAACAGTGTCTCTTCGCGACCGTTCTAATCATAATCACAATCATAATCATATTCGCATTCATAACGCAGTCAAGCCGTTCGTTTGTGATGCTGACAGATGCCGAAAACTGTTCGCTCTAAAATCCACTTTCTATGTTCACCGAGCCACTAACTTTGATGACCGACCATTTATCTATTCGTATCCTGGTTCTGGGAAAGCGTTCAAAACTTCCAATAAGTCCATACACGAAAAGTCGTACAAATGCACATTCAGAGGTTGCGACTACGTGACTAGGTCGAAGCGGACATTGAAGTTTGACAAATTAGTAAACACGCCAATGGAAATTGACTCGTCTCATAAAATATAAGGATGGACTTCTGGAATTGATATTTTCGAACTTTATGCGAATTCGACATGAATTGTTTACCGACAATTCGCTTCATCTCAGAATTTTTGTCTTTGTATTGACTGATATGTACTTAGTCATTTCGAAATCGCAAATATATTTAACAGCAACTTTTACTTGATGACAAATCGTTCCGTTAGTTCTGACTGACAATTTGATATGAATTTGAACGTCGATATGTTGGCGAAATCCGCAAGTAACGCAACTCGTCTCTTCATCTATGCCCCCGATCGTGTGTCAAATAATCGTAATCGGAATCTGACTGAAAGTTTGGTGAACGAGAAATAAGTTGATTTATTGATCCGTCAGTGATGAAAACGACAAGTCTGAGAACTGGTCGCTTTGAGTACTGACTCGCGTCTCTTCTCTCACACCAGCAGC
>JAGGCA010002185.1:1677-11849 GCA_022876805.1 Osperalycus tenerphagus | reverse complement strand
TCTTGAGAGCAGTTTATTGTCAGTTTTCTGGTGCTTCAACGAAAGACCATACTTTTTGAGTGACATGTTGACCGCGGGACTGACAGTGTTGCAATCCCGATCCCGAGCCAGACATGTAAGCCGAGAGGTTTGATCGGCGGCGGCGGCGTGCAGCCGACGATGGTGAGCGTTTCGGCGCGGGCGCGGCGTACATGTCTTGAGTCCGACTTGCAGCGACCTCTTCCCGAATTTCGTGCGTCAGTCATATTTCGACCTTCACCGCGAACTGTCAGACTCTCATCACATCTTCTCAGGATTTCCTCAGTTTCTTCATCGATTGTTGAATTAATCAGCATGATTTCAAGACTGGCCGCATCTGCTTTCGTGGCGAATACTCGCGCATTCAGCACCAGTAAACAGGTAAGAGAAGTGCCGGCACGAGTAGTTGGACATTTAGTTGATCGCGTCATTATCTAATCAATTCGTTTGAAGTGAAGTGTGTACGTTGTCGCCGCATCAACATGATTACGTAATGCTTGATCTAAGAATCTTTGTTCTCGTTCCGTCACTTCAACAATGTTGTGATGTATTTTGCAGCGGTGTTCGAAAGTGGCCGTTCTGGGTGCGAGTGGAGGCATTGGACAACCTCTGGCACTGCTCCTCAAACACAGCCCGCTGATCAGTCACCTCTCGCTCTACGACATCGCGAACACTCCCGGCGTGGCTGCAGATCTCAGCCATATCAACACTCGCGCCCAACTCAGTGGTCATCTCGGCCCCGAACAGTTGGCGGCCGCTCTGCAGGGTTGTGATGTAGTTGTCATTCCTGCTGGTGTGCCACGCAAACCTGGCATGACCCGAGATGATCTGTTCAACACCAATGCATCGATTGTCCGTGACCTGGTCGAAGCTTGCGCGAAGAACTGTCCGAAGGCCATGGTCGCCATCATTTCGAACCCGGTCAACTCGACTGTTCCCATCGCTTCGGAAGTGTACAAGAAGCGAGGCGTTTATGATCCGAAACGAATTTTTGGCATCACCACTCTCGATGTGGTGAGAGCGAACACTTTTGTTGCCGAATTAAAGTCGCTCGATCCCACCAAAGTCAACGTTCCGGTCATCGGTGGTCATGCTGGCATCACTATTATACCAGTATTATCTCAGGCAACACCACCCGTCTCGTACCCGAAAGATCAGCTCGATGCTCTGACGAAGCGGATTCAGGACGCGGGAACGGAAGTAGTCAAAGCGAAGGCTGGCGCTGTGAGTAGTGGCCATCAATTGACGAGGTCATCTGTCCGGGAACGTGCTGACCTGACCGGTGCTTGTTTTTAGGGTTCTGCAACATTATCGATGGCTTATGCTGGTGCGAGATTCGCGATTTCGGTGAGTATCTGCTCCTCTTAGTTGGTGAGACTCCAAAGTAACTTTTCATATTTGACCAGTTGCTGGAGGCAATCAACGGCAAGCCGAACGTGGTCGAGTGCGCGTATGTCAAGTCCGATGTCACGGAGGCCACCTACTTTTCGACCCCGATTCTCTTAGGCGTACGAAACAATTTTTTTTCATTTTGTGATCTTGACACGTTGTTTTCTTTGCTCTACAGAAAACTGGCATCGAAAAGAATCTTGGTTTAGGAAAACTAAATGATTATGAACAGGAATTAGTAAAGAACGCTTTACCCGAATTAAAAGCCAGCATCAAGAAGGGCGAAGATTTCGTCAACAAGTGAAGCTCTTTTTCTAGGTGATTTCATTTGATTCATAGTAATGGACATTCGCTGCAGACAAGATTTTGTTCATTTTGTTCTCAAGATTGTGTGCATTATGCTTGTCGAATTGATCACTGGATTTTAAGCAGATGAAGGACTAAATAAAACGAGTAAATTACGTTTAGGACAATTGAACAGATTGCGTTTCAGCGTTTATTTCGTATCAAAAAAATTAGTTAAGTACATTGAGTTCGGAATACAATACGAGACGATCAGCGACAATCTCAATATCATAGTCATTAATCATCAATCGAATATTCGAAATCGACGTCGAATTACTGGCAGTGTTTAGCTAGTTGTGTGCTGCTGCAACCGGCAACCAAACATTCAATCGTCGCACGACTCACATTGAAAATTCATGAATACTTCACATTCACGTCTCACGACGACAAGACGAAGTCCTGTTTTTCCTCCATCTCCTCGTGTATCTCATCCACCCTTTGCATACATCTAAATTAATAGGAAAATAGGGTGGACAGAGAAACGGACCTGGACCATAGGCACATGACTAATACATGTAGTGATCGGCATAAATAATATAACGAAACGTATCGCATAATCGAGAAAAATTGCAATATGTGTGTGCAGCATGATTACGTCGTGTATGGTACATGAAACAAACAGAGGAACCTATAAAAATGACATCGACACGAAAGACGATCAACTGATTTGTGAATGGGATGATGAGCTGCATGAGCAATCCAATGATCGGTGTGTGATTCGGTTGATAAATGACTAAAAACTGGAATCGGAGATCTATTGAAAATCATATCGTACTCAATTCGTTCAGGTTGCATTGAATATGCCACGTGAAGTGTTGTCACAAAGCTTGTGTGTCTGTCTACTACAAAACACTTAAGAATCTTCTTCAGTTCTGTTCAAGAGGCACGTCTCAAAGTCATCAAACACTCGCCAACTGATACGAATCGAATCGACTACGGACCGTCATCTTTGGGAGTTCGAGTTCGAGTCACTTGGCAATTAGCGATTGCTGTACACTAACTCATATAATATTGCAATCGAGTCGGTGCGCGGCTGTGTGCCAATCGCAATATTATAAGAGATCAGACAAGCTGTATCTGAATTGTGTCAGGATTACGACTTCCACATCAGAATCACATTTACGATTACGATCGCGAAACGAACTAAATGGTGAACTTGAGCCTGGGTATTTACAGTGTAGTCAGCAGACGTCGGTGCGCGACCTGACCTTGTCTGGCCTTTTCTGTTCCGAGCGAAAACGAAAACTGAGGTATTCCGAACGATCCGAATCGAGTATGACTGAAATAGTGGTCAACTGCCGGAAGCTCATTGAGCAATATTTGTTCGACCGTAATTAAATTAAAAATAATAATAATAATAGAAAACTAAGTTGTGATAAACGTCAGTCCCAAACGTGTGGTGATGGAGGCAGTTCAGATGGATGTGCCACTGTTGAACTGGAAAAGAGGGAATAGGAAAGGGTTGGGGTCAGGCGAAGACTGGATCGAAGACTTCCACTGCAAGAAATCGTACCTCGCGAAGCTCTTGAAGGCTGCCGAGTGAGGATTGATGCAGAGTGGCACCCGACTGGAACTCGCACATCGCTCCAATATGGATTTGTGCAAACGTTCTGCAACAGACAACGAAACAATCGGCATTTTAACGTACGCACCGACTAAATGTCGGATCAAACGCTCACCTTTCACCTGGTGTACGGATGTCAAACCGCGCTCGAAACTATCATCGAAGGGCTGGTGGGCGACAGTTTCGAGATCAGAGGAATATCGACGCGCGCCCCCGATCGAATGGCAGCAACGACACATACTGAAAACAAATACACACATGAGATTGTTTGGTTAATTGAAATTTGTACCGAGAATATTGCCGTGGGAGAGATGCGCTCATCAGAAGCACATGTAAACCACGTGCCTACCTACCATGAGTGGTATCGCAGCTTGCCCTCTTCCAGGTACGGATGGCTCAATGCGTCAGTGCACGAAATCCGCTTGTCCTTCACGAACAACAAGTCAATAATTATAAACACATGAAGACTAATTTCCATTGCCATTCATCTGGCTAAATTTAACTCACAGGATTAAATACGAGCATCTGGCACAGAAGATGAACGGCTTCGTGCGTGGCATGTGACGAGAGCGTGTAAAGTGCGGCGAGAGTCGGTGGTTTGAAAGGTCGTCTTTGCATGTGAGCCCGCGCACCCTCGCATGCATACTTCATGTCATCATTGCTCGGAGAGCCCAACAAATCGGTTATCAATTCCAACTGTACGAAGACACAGAAACAGCGATCAGGCGATTCCGTACGGTAATCAGGGCCCACTCACCTGCTGAATAGGAGTTTGTGCTTGGAAGAGGATCCGTCTGCCTAGTAATTCGGCAAAAATGCATCCCACGGACCAAATATCAATCGCGGACGAATAGTGCCGCGCGCCCATCAGCAATTCGGGTGCCCGGTAGTACTGTGTGACCACCTCCTGAGTCATGTGCTTCGACTGGTCGAGCTCTTCCAATCTGGCCAGTCCGAAATCACAGATCTTCAGCAAACAGTTACTGTTGACCAGCAAGTTCCCAGGCTTGATGTCGCGGTGTAAGATGCGCGCTGAGTGTAAATATTTGAGACCTCGGAGAATTTGGTAAAGAAACACTTTGACGTGGTCGGATGTGAGAGGTTGCGAAGAGACGATTATCTTATGCAAATCACTTTGCATCAGTTCGGTTATCACATATCTGCGGGTGGAAACGAGAGAGGCAAACGCACACTTGTTAGACTAGTACTCAATTGGAATGGCGGTCAGAAAATTACATCTCTTGAAAGAAGTCGATGTGTGGTGGCTGAATGATGTCCAAGGCTGACATGACCTACAACGAGCAACGTGCAACAAGTTGCTTTGTTAACCTCGACGTGTGCAGTTACGTCGTATCGATTTGATTGCTGCTTACGTTCTCGTGCTTCAGAAAACAGAGCATCTTAATCTCGCGGTATACACGTTTGCTTGACACCAGATTTTGGAAGACGTTGGGCATCTTTTTGAGCGCAACTCTTTTCCCATCTTCAAACAAGAAAAATTTTCAAAACTTGGAATAACAATAACAAAAATTAGGCAATGAAACACGAATGACGAGGTCCCCAAGTGACAACTGGTCATAGAAGGGAGGTTGAGAGAGCGGAGGGAAGTTGAAAAGAGAAAACGGAAGGTGGACGAAGTGGACAGGAAAAGATGAAGACAATTGGAAACGGACACAAACATGAATTTGAACCATCAGATGGACGAGGACAACACAAACCAACAGCTACACCTACCTACCTACCTGAGACTTACCTGTTTGACAACGAAGGCGAGTCAGACCGTCTGACTGAGACGCCTTCATTGCCTATGTGATGACCCATTGAACATTGAATAAAAAATGCGTGACTCACCCCGAGGATCCGTAACTGACCTGCACGAGGAAATTTGGAATTGCCTAATTAATATGTATTCACAACGACGACGACAAGCGTGTTCGCAGACTGAGTCAAATGGTGTTTCCTAACCCACAGACCCAGATATCAACTCTGGATCCGAGTTAGTGGGGCACAAGCATCAAGCATCAAGCAAGCATCAAGCAAGCATCAAGCAAGCATCAAGCGTCGAGAATCAAACATCGGGCACAGATACCAGTTTGTGCCAAGAGGCGCTCGTCGAGTTGCCCTCCGCGAAATTCGGCAGAGGTTAGCATGACAAACATCGTTCACTTTCTCTCTTCACTGTTGTTGTTGTTCAGAGTTGCAATCATAGCTTTTCTGCCGATCGGGACCAGCTGATTAATGAATACAGTGACTCGGTTATGCGGTTAGCATGACAATTATCGATATCCTTACACTGGAATGCATCTTGTCACGAAACTGAGATCGGCGGCGCGGCTAAGCACCATCGGAGCGGCAGATTTGGCCCACTCTGATATATATTATAAATCGACTCGGAAAAATCGGAGACTACGAAAATATGTCTCTTTTCTGTGCTCGCCTCCGTTACCGAGATATCGGATCGGGACCCGCAGTTCGGCGAACTCGTTATGTGACGAATGTGAGTTAACTGCTAGCCGGAGAGCGACCGGATTTGGGAAGAATGTGTGACTTGCTCGCTCTCGGCGAGGCCCGTCTTGAGCTGCCTTGTTGCTAGCACCACTTGCAGAACTAAGAAGAGCATTGCTCGATGCTCGCCACTCGGCCATCGCCTTTTTCTCGTTCGCAGGGTGGTTGCAGGATATCCTGTCTATAAGCATCGATGCGATGCGAAACTTGCCAACATTCTCATCGTCACTCGCGATCGACCATCGACCGCATCACAATCCTGATCACACCTCGCTACAACCGACAACTGCAACCAACTTGATCGCCTTCCACTTTCGATTTCGTTGCTGACCCGATACTGGCATACATAATAAAATGACGAGATAAACTGTCGTCGCGATCGTTTCCTTAAGCATTTGGCTTCGCTACTCATATCGTCATGGACAGGTTTATAGCGCAATGACGTGATCTGGATGTGGACGAAGCGCTGAGATGAGGTGTAGCAGCAGAAGCAACGTGACGTGATGCAGATGCTCTGTGCCAGGCAGCCTGCCACTAGTTAAGTTTGTTAATTACGGCGAGCTAGTTATTGAAATGAGGTATTAGGCATTAGGCTCAAGCCCAGCTCTATGTCGCGAATAAACAACGGCATGCAATGCATATGATAATCGATCTATCATCATAAGGTACGGCCTGTGATCAACTGACACTGATCAGTGACCTGAATTTGTAGAATTAGGTGAGAGAGCGCTGCGAGACGCAACAAAACACGAAACGAAACAAAGCAAAGCGCGTATAGGCCCAAATATTTCTGGTTTTCGGCGATGCATAGAGTAGAGTAGAGCAGAGAATTTCTATCGGAGTGCAACGATTTGGGCGAAGAGGCGAGAGGGAGAGGAGAGAGAAGAGGAGAGGTCAGCCTTGAGAGCAACACCACCGAACGAGCACCACCACCATCACCATTGTGGAACAGTGCAAGTCGACTCGACCTCTGGCTGTCGATCGACATTTCCTGTGCTTGCGATGACCACTCGCTATGCACTCGAATGCACAGTGCACAGTGCACAATGCACTGAGCGGCCATTCGGTTTGGTCTCCTCTCTGATCCTCTGTGGCACCATGCAATGCACCGATCGCTAAACACGAAGCTGGTCCTTTCCCCAAGACGCTGTCAAACCTTTTTCGGCAGGTGAGCTGAGCACAGAGCAGAGCACAGAGCAGAGCACAGAGCAGAGCAGCCTGTTTTCGACATTCGACACGAGAACAAAGAAGCGATCAGCTCGCCATCGGCATTGACATGCAATGCAGAGCGAACACAGGCAGGGAGCACTCCGAATGGGCACCACTATAATCATAATGACTTTGCAAAATTGAGCACTCACCAAACGACGCCGAACGCGCCATACCCAATCGGCTTGTCGGGCATACACTCCTGCATGGTGACCGATGAGGGGGATGCGAAGAACGGATGTGCGGCCGCCAGGATGGCGTGCTGGTGAGCGCGACGTTGTGGTCCGAGGGCCGAAGTGTCCGCCTCCTGATGATGATGGTAAGAGTGGTGCGCCGGTTGGGGACCGTTGCGTTGAGGTCCGAGGGTGGACATGTCTGGGAGCAAATGACGGGCAGTGACGGAAGTGTTCCCTTTCGACGACCTGCTCGAACCTGGCCCAACGCAGCTCGGCACGACCACAGCCATCACCGTGTCGAGCTCACCGTACTGGAAGAAGGCGATGGCAGGAATGGCACGGATGGCAGGCCAGAGTAGCGATCAAGAGCACTCCGATGGACACTGGTCCCAGATCTGAGGTCTGCATCACCGATGCACGGCCGACTCGAACCCGAATTTGCGATCTGATGCCAGTTGTTCGGTGGTGTCTGGATCACAGCAATCGCAGTGTTGGGCTCCTACATACCCCGTCGCGTCGCGTTCCTTCTCCTCTTCTCGTCTTTCGTCTGGTCTTTCCTCAGCTCCACTCAGAATGCATTGTTCGGTGAGGCGTCGACTGTGGATTACGAGCGCTGAACTTGGCGAGGCGTTGAACTCGTCGAGTGCCATAAATCGCCATCTACAATCTGCGCACACAACTCGACCAACTTTGAACCAACTGAACCGCCTTTCAGTACCTTCCAACTACTGCAGTTGACGAGTGACCGTGGCACTTGAAGTAAACAGAAGTGATGCATCATCTGACCCATCACACTTATTGACATGTGACGATCATGCCAGAAAGTGTGCGACGGACTTCTTTTTCTCTAGTTCTCGTTCTGGTCGATTATAAATCGTAAATTAATTAGCTACTATCTGCATAGACCTTATCAAGAAAACAATGACGGTGAAGAAATAAAATGATCGTTGCCGAAGTTCGAAGACACAATGACGAGCAACGATCTGGTGCGATAACGAATTCTATTTGGCATGATTTCCGAAGTTGTCTCGACATTTATGACAAGATGCGTTCGCACCCTGCTAACGTACCGTCGTAAACCTAATAAACCTATTATGTGTTTATGGGATCTGTCGCAACTTTGACCAAGTTTCAACTTGATTTGCGTCACACATTCGACTGACGTTCTTCAATCAAGACAAGCACTCAGAAAAGTATATATAAGGAAAGAGGTGCAATGACGAGTTAAGGAAAGTATTGCGCGACACAGTTAATTGATGTGATTGGAATACTTGTGACCAGCAGGAAATAATTTGGTTGGCCTTTCCGTTTGAAATGTGGACTTCGAGGGCCGGAAAGTGAGTTATTTGCGAAACAATGACAGTCGTCGCCAGTCGTGTTTTGGTGAAAGAATAATTGTTGAAAAAGACTCGATCTTATCGACTCGACTCCGGCCTTTGCCACTTGTCAAGAGAAAATCCTCGCTTCCCATCTACGTACGAGCACAGCCCGATGTGCGTTGCAAGTCGTCGTTTTCTCGTTCAATTCAAGTGGATCAATTGTCACAAGAATTTCCTGTATAAATAGACAATTTCTTCGCTGCATGGTCTTTGTATGGGTGTTTCGATCGCACACGAACATGTCAGAGGTGAGCAGCAAGATGGTCTTGCGAGTAACTTTGACGTGTCTGCGGCGCACCTGGAAACTGCTTCTTGGATTGACAGCAGTGGTCGCCCTTTTGCCACTGGCCCTCAACAAGGAGAGTAAGGTACTTGACCATTACTGACATGACCATAGAAAAGTTTATCGACGCTGCAAATCACATTTTTTTCAAGGAACTACGATGCGCTTACGTTGTCATTCTTATGGCTGTGTTTTGGCTATTCGAAGGTTCATTTTGACCGTTACTGATTAGATTGCAATCCACTAATCCAGAGTGACACTCCTGATCCTCCGCAGTTCTACCTCTGAGTGCGACAGCTCTCTTCCCGCTCGCCCTGCTACCAATGTTAGATGTTGTGGGAACGGAAGTCGTCTCTGAAGCTTACATGAAGGTAGGGTCCATTAGTTTGACACCAATTAACTAAATGGAAACTACGTTATCAGAGTGCCAATGCCATGATGCTGGGCGGCCTCCTTTGTGCAATTTGCATTGAAAAAAGTGGCCTGCATACGCGAATTGCTCTGAAAGTGCTCATGTTGGTCGGCAATTCGATGATGAGGTACAGTTACGAGTCCGAACTGAAACTTTCATTGAACACCGAAGAGAATTTTAATGCTAGTGGTACTTGATCAGGATTTTGCTTGGCCTCATGTTGGTGACTGCATTTCTGTCCTGCTGGGTCTCCAACACGGCCACTGCTGCCATGGTAGTACCGATTGCCGACGCTATTTTGGAAGAACTAAAGAATGGTGTCAGCGTGAAGGAAAAAGGTGAATTTGGTTGCCGATTAGATTATTTCCAATGACTGACCCACATTGACTTAAATGCAGTTAATTACAAGTACGATTCGATTCCGGGGGAGTGTACCTCGTCAGAAAGCGATGAGAAAAATGTGATGAAAACCTCTGTGGACATGCATTATGTGGAATCTCTGGAAGAAATGCAAGACAAACACTTCACGACTATCAGAAAAGCATTGCTATTAGGTGTAGCTTATGCAGCGAATATCGGTGGAACAGCGTGAGTGAGTTGTGTCTGTAGGCACCTTATTATCAGAGACTTGTGTCTGTAGGCACCTTATTATCAGAGACTCTACTTTTCCGCCGAGAGGCCGATCGTCCAGTCACATTACTTCAGTTTCATTATTTTAATTCCAGAACACTGACAGGTACTGGGACGAATTTGGTAAGTTTAATAAGCCGTCCGAGTACGTTTGCAGATACAGATGTATTTAACGCACCGCCACACGACGTGTTCCTGTAGGTACTCCAGGGTCTCATCGAAGAACATTTTCGGTCAGTATTCATCCAAATGTCTTTTGCAC
>JAGGCA010002178.1:156501-182469 GCA_022876805.1 Osperalycus tenerphagus | reverse complement strand
GGTGGCGGTGGCGGTGGCGGTGGCGGTGGCGGTGGAATAGTTTGGGGTGATGGTGACTGCAACGTATCTGCTAATGGTGGTGGTGGCATTGCATCAGGTGGAGGAAGCGGAAGTGATCGATTTTCAGTGTCAAATGGCGTGTCTTTTGGGTAAGGAGGTAAGAAAAGAGCGGACTCGGAAGGGTCTTGATCGTAGTCTTGGAGCAATTTCGCTTTCTGTCTGAAATGTTTCAACCTCTGAAGAGTTTCCCTTCTAGCAGTTCTCATGGCATCCCTATTTGGAACTTTAACATTATTTTCACTTTGCTTAACTGCTCTCTTCTGGATTTGGATACTTTTCTTCTCTTCAGTGTGGATCTTATGTTCAAAGTTCTCAATATTCTTCGACTGATTGCTTATTTTCTCTGCGATCATAGCTTGCTTGTTTCGTACTTTGGCTCGCTTCCGGAACACTGCACTCAGTTCCTGTTTGAGAGCAGTCAGCCCCTGATCCTTACTCTGATTGGCCTTCTCATACGATTCCTCTTGTTCGTCATATTCACCAACATCTTCGACTGCATCATAAAACTGACCTTCGTCACCTTGGTCTCGTCTGATCTTTTCCAAGATCGCGATTTGCTTCTTCAACAAATTTTCCTCTTCCTTGAGTATGTCGAGCGAGACATCCAAAATGTTGTTTTGCGCTTCATAAACTTGTCTCTCGATCTCATGTAGTTCTTCCCTTGTCGCACTCTTGCTGATCTGTTCCTTGATCTGATTGCGTTGATACTCCTTCGTCGCTTTGATGGCGTTCAGGAGTTTCAGTTTCTCTTGGCTCAAGATCACTTCCGTGTTTTGCAGTCTCTTCTGTCCTTGAACTTCAAATGCATTCTTTCCAAACTTCTTTTTTTGCTGATCGCGCAACATGCGATTTCGTTGTCCGGTTATTAAATCGATCGTCTTGCGATAATATTCGTGGTACAAATGTTGCAAGGCTTCCGTTGCGCTAATGTACTGCTCGCCATACTCATCCAGATTCTTCTGAGCTTCTCTCTTGATACGTTCACCGATATCAGGATCTCGCAGAACATTTCTTGCTTCCGTCATTCGATGATGCGACAACTCGCGCAACTTGAGAAATGGCTGTAGCTGAAAACTGTACAATTCAGCGAGTGCAATTAAAACATTTGTGACCATTTCATCTTCAACAGCATAAATAGAAGCCATTTCAATCATGTTTTCGGCCCGATCTCTGAGTATTAACACTTCGTTCAGTTCGTTGAGAGCTTGGTTGAGGACGTTTTCACGGCCTTTCAATCGCAGTTCTTGGATGTTCTCTTCGAAATCAACCAGCGGATCATCATCGAAAAGCATGGCGAGAACAAGTCTCGGTCCACAAATGATGACAGCTTGGTCTAGGTAGCATTCAATGGCCTTGCATGAGGTTTCGTCGAGAGATGGACAAGATCTGAAATGAACGGGCAGAGATCAGTGATAGGAAAATGATGAAAAGTCGTGTAATTTGTAGACGAATGACATGCAACAGATACCGATATTGGGCACAGAAGCAACATCTATCAGAGGCTATAAATTGACATGCAAGCCTCATTTACCCTCCACCACCAGCAAATGCGAGCGAAAATAAACTGTACTCGTCGGACGTGTTTGTGTCCAAATCGGGGAAGTACTTGGCTAGTTGCTGATGTACCAAGACGAGCTGAAAAGCAAATCCGTCATATCTGCTTGACCGATAATTCGAATTAAAGCGCCTACCTGATCGTGTATACCACGCAATGTTGAGAATCTACGACATGACAAATCATCACCGACAGTTTTTAATTCGAAATCAAGTACACGCATGATCGACACTCACTTTAAGGCACACGCGAAAGATTTCGGTTTGCTGTCACTCGCTTTTCGATGTCCTTCGGTGCATGTGATGGCCACCTGCTCCTCGACGTGGTTCCAAGCGACCAGGAAATGCAGATTGGTTCTGCTGGTGGAGACCACCGAGTCGGAAAATGCGTTCGGCTTGACAGCCACCCAGCCTTCCAGACTGTTTGGCGTCTCATCCATTTCATTACTCATGTCACACTCGCGGCAATCCAAACACGATTCTCATTTGTAGTAAACAATCACCTTCGATGACACTCCGTTTCAGTGAATCACGGGGCCTGACCTCGATAAGTTCCACAACTTCGCGAGCCAAATTCGAATACCTGGTGCAAATTTTTATCGCGATTTAATTCAATTCCATCGATATTAGTGACCAGGATGAAGTCTACTTTATTGTACAGTCGAACAAGCAACACAATCAGTCATCCGTTCGGAGTTTGGCGATATACTTCGTACTGGTCGCAATCTCCTGGTCCATATGTCGCAGCTTGTCGTCCAACTGAATGCAGATCTTCATCTGGAACAACAGCAACAATTGATGTGTAAAATAGATAACTGTACCAGGAATCGTGACGAAAACTTACGTTTTGTTCCAACTGCCTGAAGATGAGAGCCGAGTTGAACTTTTCGGGATTATCGAGAAAGACAACCATTCCATCTTTCTGGTTGATAGACGCGAAAATCTCGCGGTCCTCGATCTAGGCGTACGTATATCATGTCAGTACTGGACGGCAAACGAAAAACCGATCGTCAGCCAACTCACCATGTGAAGAATGTGTTTCTCGGCTTGCTTTCCACCACCCAACTGCACTCGATTTGCCATATCGTTGAGTGACAGTGTGAGAAACGTTTTGGTTAGTCGCTGAATGTTCTTCTTGTGCAGTGACGCGAAGCACTGCTTGATCAGTCCCATGTTTGTGTCCTGAAATTCATCATATATACCGAATGTAAGAAATGCACAGCTCGAAAACATTTCGACTTGAAAGCAATCAAGATACCCTGTTGAAGGTTTCCGAATGCTTGTTGATGACAGTTGTAACTTCATCAGGATTGTTGGTCGAGTACGCGGAAGCCAAATCGATGTACGGCTGACACAGCGGCTTGATGAAGCGCGACACCGCTTGCGATGTGTACTTGGGCAGTTGAGGCATCTTGCCGTGCAGAATGAGCGCGACGACTGTGTACTTCTTGTATGCCTCCAGCATGATGTGACTGACGGCATGGCTCGGCATGGTGAGCACGACTTCAAAGAAGTAGAGCGACCGCTCAAAGTTCTTGACCGTGGCGTAAATAATTCCACCGTAATAGTAGTACGAAAGGAAGAACTTGACATCGAAATGACCGTTCTGAAAAAGCGAAATGGATGGAAACAGAAACAGTGAAAAAATTGTGATTGCAAGCACGAAGTGTTCACCTCCTTATTGATGTCAGTGATGTCGATATCGAGGAACGGGAGGACTGGTCGCAAGCACTTGGCCAGCAGACACAACTGGCATAAATCGGCGTGGATCGATGTCAACTGGGACGAGTTCAGCTGCACTTTGATGACGGCTCTTCGCAGCAAGTCGATGCCCCGAATAGGTTGTCGTCGCTCCACTAGGCTTTGCGTCAACGAGTGACACAAGTCCGCAACTAAAAACGCAGAAGAGGGGAGGTGATACATTGCAGACTACATTGACAAGAGACGAGCATGCAAATGGCAACTCACATAAGTCGGACGCAGCTCGGATCTGTTCCCCATTGCAGCCAATTACGAACTCTTGTACTTGGGTGTAGAGATGCTCGAATTCGGGTGGATGCGGTAGCGAGAACTTGACGACTCTGAACGAATCAGTCAGTTGTGCATGCTAACAGTTAAACAAATCAGCTGCTTACAAAATGGCGAGTATTCCAAGCGAGTGCTCCTGCAATTCGAGTGTGCCCAGGATGTCGTCCAGGTGAGCAGAATTCTTGGACAAGACATCGACATTCTTAGTGACGTACTCGGCAAGCTGGTCGAATGATCCTGTTGACAATGAAATCGAAGAGTGGCATGACTGAAGAGAAAAACGTGAGGAGAATGTTGGAGACATACCGTGAGATGACAAATTTCGGACGGTGGCAACGAACTGTTCCAGGGGCGAGGACATCTTAGTGGCGATGAGATCCCAAATGGAGGCGGCCAGCGTGGTTTGGAGTGGAGTCGAGCCTTAGAATGTATTTATCAGGATCGGCAACAGATGGCCAGGTGCGAGCGGCCAGCAATTCGAACTCGACCCCTTCGATGGTTAAACAACAACTTGCTGGTCCGAGTCGTGACGAGTTCGCTACTGTCATCTTTCGCCTCCGACGCTCGGGCACGGCATCGCTCAGCACACACAGACAAGCGACATCAACAGAACATTCCGGTCATTAGTTGGCGCACTTCCTTAGCACCATCAGGCGACAATGTCAGACGACAGGTGAGTGGTCCGAGTGGTGCGTCGTTTGCCTCATCTAATTGCGTTGCGTTTCTTCCGCATTCCCGTCGCGTCCCTTCGGGATGACAGCGTTTTCTTCGACAACGGCTTGGACTTTGCCATCATCCGCGAGATCTACAACGGGGTGAACGCGCACGAAGTATTTGAGAACGAGTTGGAGCGAGCCCTGGACGCGGGCTGCGAGACGATCGTCATCGAACCGAACCGTCTGGGCGAGGAGACCGCGCGCTGGATCGCCATCGGGAACTGTCTTCACAAAACAGCCATCCTGTCCGGGTTCGGGTCCGTGCTGTCGGGCGCTGTCTGGCCCGAGAAGCCGGTCATCTACTGCCCGATGACCGCGGCCAGCGTGCTGTGTTCTGGGATCTACACGCTTTCTTGGCAATTCGATCCGTGTTGCAAGTACGACGTCCTCACCGATTCGTCGAAGCTGAACGTGCACAACGTGGTCGCGTCAACCAGCTCGCCGTCCGCGTCGCCGCCCGTCGTCCTGGTGAAAAGAGACAATCGAGAGTCGCGCAGACGGAACTTTCTCCACACCGCGATCTCGCTCATTGCGTTGGCTTTTTCCGCCTGGAACGCGTGGCGAGTGTGTAAATGTTTTAAATTCGCTATCGTTTAGTAAGAATTCTATCAAGATATCCGGCAACTGAATTTCAATTAAGTTCAACATACGCATTTGAATTGTCGAGTGGTGGTCGCTCGATCAGTCAAATGCCGTTGTAAATTGCTTAACCTACAACAAATAATTGATTGGTGAACTGTAATAAAAACACTCAATATTAGCAAAATAAGTACTCAAATGGTAACAATTAATTTCTGAGAGACTAGCTTTGAATAGCAATAAATATCACGATATTCTCGTACACGTGAAGGCATATTTTCGGCATTTCATTTCGATATCAATCGAAATGAACATCTTCGTTTTAGTTGGAATATTTGGTTAATCGCCTAAAATTTTCTGTGATTGAAATCTTCATCATTGGCGCCGTTGAGCTAACTCACTGTTGCTCTGATACTCGACGCGGAAGAGTCTCTTCGCGCGATTTTTCATCAAAGCGAAATACAGAAATGGCACCACGTTGCGAATGAGTATTGCTAATCTCGGTAAGATTGGAGATAGTAGAATTTCGGTGCGCTTGTCGATAATGGCCAACATTATTGCGTGAGCTACATCGGTCGGATTCATTCCATCTGAAACAAAGAAACGCGTTTCAGTACGGCAACATAAATCAAGAGGCAGTGACAACAGTAAAAAAAATTTCCTAAACAAGTCGTTTGCCGTCAGTCTCAGATTTGTGAAAGTTGATCAAACCGAATCACTCACTGGCTGTCGTCTGGTCCATAGTGCCGTAACGCGAACCATCGCACGTCAAGGCATTAATCGACAGATTAGTTTTGATATAGCCGGGATTGATCATCGTAATGTCGATGTTCGTGTTGACCAGTTCGAACCGGAGACAGTCGAAAAACGCCTGGAGAGCGTGTTTGCTAGCTGCGTAAGCTGATCGAAACGGAATCGAAATTTTTCCTTGCACGCTGCCGACAACGACGATGTGTCCCTCGTTGCGTTCAATCATCGATGGCAGGATAGCTGCAAGAATACGTTTAGCGTAAATTTGGCTAAATTATGAAGCATGTATTTAACGTCCATCTACCTTTCGTAAGGGCGATCTGACCAAAGTAATTAACAGCCATAACGTGTTGGTCTACGTTGAGCGATGTGTCGGTCACGCATCCTCGATAGCTGATCCCTCCGTTATTCAGCAGGATGTCGACCTGTCCGAACATGTTGATCGCCTCGATGGCCTTCTCGGGAATGCTGTTAAAGTCGCTCAAGTCCAACTGGAGTATTTTGGGCTCGAATAGCATCGTTCCTCTGCCAGCCTCAACCAGGTCATTCTTGACCCTTTCCAACTCGTCCACTCGTCTCGCTGCCAGTATCACCTTGCAACCTCCCTGGTGAAGCAATCTCGCTAAAGCTGTGTAGATAAAGATAAGCCGTGCATGAGCTATTAAGTGACATGAAATGGGAGATGGAAATACCTTCACCGAGACCCGAAGAAGCGCCAGTAATGAGAACGACTTTTTCACGGAGATCGCGACGACGAGATCGCGTTTGGTACAGTTTGTACGCGATCATTGGCAAAATGACGGGAAAAAAGACACTTTTCACCGCGAATGGAAGGAGACCCTTCAGATAATCGAGCCAAGAACCTTTGTTGGAATAGGTCATGACTAGAGCGTTTTTTTGGGGGGCCTATTTGGGACGTGTTTGGGATTAATAAGAATAGAAAGCCGAGGGGTTGTCGCATAATTGAGAGCTGAACGACAGCTGATTGACAGGCGTGCTGCCTAGAGGTCTTTATCCCATCATGGCCTCTGCCTGATGCGTCGCTCTCAAGGCACAGCACCAACATGTTATTTGATCAATATGAACAGCACTCGCTCTCGGCCACTTCAACCCGCGTGGCCGCCACATCACTGCCGACATCCTCTATCATCAACATCTCGTCCCGCGATGACCTACCGCCGCTTTTCAAGAAACACAAAATCGATTTCGAGTAAGTCGCTTCTGCCCGATCGTCACTTGCTTATGTTAACTTTATTTCCAGTCCACCCGACGTCATCACTCATCTGGCGGTCAGCAACAATCAGCTCGTGTTGGCGATGCGCAACAATGTTCTGCTTCGCATCGATTTGCTGCACTCAAATAACCCGGTCGAGATCGAGCTGAACCGGTATCTCGGTGACGGGAGTCACCTCGCCAAGATATTCAGACTGTACTTGGGTCCATGTGGCAAGCACGTTCTCATCAGTCTTTCCTCAACGGACACCCATGCATCGCTCGAAAATCTCTTTCTCGCTAAGAAGGTGCACCAGTTACCGAAGGTAAGCGCGCGAATCGGCTAATTTTCACTACTTAAACCCAACCAGAGTCATTACTAAGTCATTCTGTCTCCTAAGTACACATCTATTACTTGTATTCCATTCGTCCATCATTTCACTAATTCAAATTACACTTTTTTGTCCACAGATGAAGGGTCATTTAATCAGCGCCGTCAGCTGGAATTTTGATACCACGACTGAGAACAGTAACTCGACATCAAACATTTTAGTGGGCACCACGAAAGGGTTAATCTTCGAAACGGAATTGGTGTCTTCGGACGAGACGAGATTCTTTCAATTAAGCGCCACTGGTCCGGAACGGTACTGGAAACAGGTGTTTGATATCGGGCCAGACGGTGGTGCTGTGACCGGTATAGAATATCACAAGATGAGTTCTTCACCGTCCGAAAGGACGTACTTCATTTTGGTAACTACGAATAAGTGAGTCTAATAACTCGATGCTCAATGCTTGCAGTTTGATTTATTCAGTGTTTCGTCGTAGTCGCTTGTATCAGTTCGTTGGATCTGTACCGAGTGGAATTGATGCTCCTTGTTTGAATCACGTTTTCAACATGTATTCTGGTCAGTTTCAAGATATGCCGGGAAAACTTGGTTACAGCAAGCTCGACTTCTTCTATCCATCCGCTTACCAAGTGCCAAAGTTGTTTGCATGGCTTACAGGTACTCACGCGACTATATTTGCGAACGTCAATTGCATGTCACTTTTGTCGTTGCCAGAACCCGGAATTTTGCTGGGCAAAATTGACTGCTCTGGTAGTGTAGGCATGAACACTGTGACATCGGACAACAGCTTGATTCAGTACAGCAAAGAAGACGAAGACTTTTCTTACGGCACCAGAGATAAACCTTTGGCGATAACAATAACTGAGTTCCACGTATTGGTTCTGTTTAAAAACCGGCTAAAAGTGATTTGCACACTCAACGAACAGACTGTATTCGAAGATTTCTTTCCTGAGACATATGGCTCCATGATCGGTTTGGCCAAAGATCCAGTCAAAGGCACTGTTTGGGCCTACTCCGAGTTGGCTGTGTACAGGTACAAAATTGTCAATGAAGACCGAAATATCTGGCAGATATATCTCGACAAGGGCGATTTTGAACGAGCGAAAAGTTTCGCGAGGAGCGATATCGTCAACTACGATCGCGTCTTATGTGAAGAGGCTCAGTATTACTTCGATCAAGGAGAGTAAGTTGATATCTCTCTAAGGTGATTCTTCTGTGACACTAATCTACTTGTGATTGTACAAAATTAGTTTCAACAAGAGTGCAGCATTATTTGCACAAAGTCACAAGTCATTTGAAGAAGTGGCGCTGAAATTCATACAAAATAGCGACAAGAAAGCGCTCAAGCAATTTTTGATCTGCAAACTCGACACGATAAATGGTACAGAGATCACCCAAGTGACGATGCTCGTGCTGTGGTTGTTGGAGATTTTACTCAATCAAATGAGCACTCTGAGAAGTGCCGAACGTACTGCTGATGAAGAATATGAGGTGTTATTAGCTGAATTTCGAAGTCTGTTAACTGATCCGAAGACAAGAGTAAGTCGTCTTCGGATGACTACGTGCAGCATCTCGCTGTCACTGCGCCGTTTTCTCATTTCTAGGAGAGTTTGCGATTCAGTCGCAAAGCAATTTACGATCTCATCGGTGGTTATGCAGATGAAGATAATTTGATTTATTTCGCAACTGTCATGAGGGATTTCGATCGCGTTTTGCAACATCATATTCAGCATAAGAAGTTGAACGAAGCACTGCGAATTCTTCGAGACCAAGTAAGTAATTTCAGTTAACTGACACTTTTCCGTTGTTTAATATCCTTTCTGTTCGTTTCTGTTCCGTTCAAGGGAATTCCTGATTTGTTTTACAAGTTCTCACCGACGTTGATGCGAGTCATGCCCGTGGAATTGGTGACACTTCTGATCGATCAAAAGTCTTCTCTCGATCCTGTCAAATTGATTCCCGCTCTCATTCAGAAACCGAAAAGTAGACATTCGAGTGCTGATGACAAGCAAGTAAGATGCGATCGTTAGTAAAGATTCGTTACTGATTATATCTTTGGTGTACGCCACTCAGTCAGTCAGTCGCTTCTGGGAATGAACTCGCATAGAACGAATTCTCTGATTTCTAACATTATATATCTGATTCTTCTAACAGTGGAAAGAAGCTATCCGGTACCTGGAGTTTTGTGTGTACGAGTTAGGTGTTGAGAACATGGTCATCCACAACTACTTATTGGCACTGTACGCGCATAACGACCGAGACAAGTTAATCGCGTACTTGTCCATGAACAAGGGACCATACGAATCTTCATTTTCAGCCCCGTACGATCTGAAGTACGCCTTGAGAATAGGCACTGAACTGGGTCTGACCAAAGCTTGCGTTCATCTCTATTCTGCGATGGGGCTCTATGATGAGGCACTCGAGTTGGCGCTAACAATCGATGTTGATCTGGCCAAACTGACGGCTGAGAAGCCGAACTCTGAGGACCTGCGGAAAAAATTATGGTTGAAGATCGCTGAACACGTTTTGAAGGATGAAAAAGACATGAAGAATGCCACAAGACTGCTTGAAGAGTGCGACTTGTTACGCATCGAAGACATTCTGCCATTCTTTCCCGATTTTGTCACAATCGACCATTTCAAGGGTGAGTTAGATTAGCTGTACACACTTGAAAGTAGTGTATAACTGCTTGAATTTGGTGGTGTCAGACACAGACTGATTATCGCTACTCTGATATCGACTTCTCTTTGAAAGACGCGATTTGTGCTTCGCTCAAAGAGTACAATCATCGCATCGAAGGGCTCAAAGAAGAAATGAAAGAAGCCACAGAAAGTGCGCAGGAGATCAGAGAAGAGATGAAACTGTTTCGTAACGGGTTCACTTTGGTTAAGAGTCAAGATAAGTGCGATATCTGCTCTTTCCGAATTCTGGCCCGCGCATTCTACGTATTTCCTTGCGGTCACCTTTTTCATTCTGACTGTCTCATCTCGGACCTGATGCCACACTTGAAAGTGAATGAGCGAAACAGAATCGATGCGATCCAGAGACAGCTGAAAGCATTACAGTCGCAGTCCAACAACAAACAGAACAACATCGACAATTCCATGCCGAAGGAGAAGTTGATGAGTGAGTTGGACGACATCGTAGCGAGCGAGTGCCTGTATTGCGGCGACATCATGATCAGGAGTATCGATCAGCCTTTTATACTGTCCGACGAAGCTGATTATGCCATGGAAGGCTGGGACTAATTCAACTGGTGCGATAGAGGTCTTTATTTATGTTACGAGATTCTACAGGAGTCTAATAAAAACGCGTTTATGTCAGCGAGATTTAATGTTTCGAGATTTCGGTCTCTAGAGCATCGTTATTCTGATGCTGTCTCGCCTCACTTATTCCACGCACAACGCCTACAGATTTATGCTAATTCACAAACTTGTAGTTGGCGTTGTGATAGTGGAGACCAGTCACGAATACATACACCTTGAAAGACATACATTATATAATCGCACATCTGTCCTTTTCAAGGTTATATTTGCTTGTCTAAAGATGGGTTGGAAGAAAAATAAGTTGTGTAAACGTACTTCTGGGACGTTGTTCTACGAATTTACTATTAATCAATGTTGTCAACGGCGTCACGCATCTCGTGAACAATTTAACAAAACTGACTGGCTCGCTAAATGCACGGCTACTCTTCGCTCTATCATTATAGTTATACGTCGGAAACATTCATTGTGGCACAGTTTAGCCTTTAGCCAAGTTATTTGCGGTCGTGCATAGTCAATAAATTATGTACAGCAACGAAAACGAATACGAATACGAAAACAGGAAAGCTTTTCGTGTAATGAATAACAATTAACTTATGATCGACAGTCGCTACTAGAAAAATATCGATCACAGGATTTGCTCCAATATGAATAATATCGATATTTACAGCCAATTAGTTGACGACTGCCATCACAAAGCTGTAACCTGAGGCTGTTCGTCCATCTCGTTCATCCCACTCGTCTTCTTGTCAGTCATTTCTTCTTTTTGCTCTCTGCAACGGGCATCATTATCATTATCATACAATTTGCCATCCTCGTCATTACTTTTATCGGCTGGATTCTGGTCAGCTTGCTTCGGGGTTGGAGACATGTCTGATTTGTTTGATTTCGATGCCACTTCCTTTGATTCGTCGACTTGCATCGGCTGAGAAGTATCAATCTCTTGTACGGAATTTGTTTCAGAGTTCTGATCACCATCAACACGATTGTTTGAAGATTCTTCAGGTTGTGGCGGAGCGTCCCGAGTGGTTTCCATGTCTGCATCAGGTTGAGCTATACTTGTGCTCTCCTCGTTTGAACTCTCCACCTTCACGTTGTCACCTCGCACTTTCGACTCCAACAACGAGACGCATTTCTCAACACTCCGAATGGCCGCTCTTCGCGCTTGTCGCACGTCGTCTTTCCCATCCGTCTCTATCTTGTCCAATTTGAGCATACATCTTGTTAGCATCTCGTCCAAGTAGCGATACATCTTGTCTCGGGCGGAGCCTGCGAAGTTATTCACGTCCTTTTCTAACAGTTCGACTTCGGTGCAGATCTTCTTGATTTCTTCTAGAGGATCTACGCGTTGTCGATTCTGTGAATTATTCGGCTGCTGCTGTTTTGGTGATGGGCTGTTAACTTGAACTCGAGTAACGTAAGGGCCAGGCGGAGATTGGTTTGCAAATACAGGCTGATTAGAGTCACTTATGGGCGGTGCCACTCTTGGTTTCGGTCTTGGTTTCGGTGCTGGTTGCGGCGGAATTCTGTCTCTGGACTCATTCGGCTTCTCATTCGGCTTCTCCTTCTCCACAATGATGGGAATCGTTTTCGTTCCCATATCGGGACTCGTGCACGGGCTCGACGACTTGGTCGGACTCGGAGATCGCTCGCAAGCCGAATTGTATCTGGTAGTCGAACTAGCATTGCTGGAACTGCTTGGTGAGCGCACCATCGTTCTGTCGTCGCGATCCATTGCATCGGATACGTAACCCGATGACCCAGTAGACTCGCGGGGCTCAACCATGATGGGGATGTGACGCACTTGAGGCTGGACGTACGATTGCTGCCTGGAGCCACGAGAAGACGACGAAGATCCGCTGAAGACGCTGCTCGTGGCACCGCCACTACTATGGCTCCCGTTACTGAGCCCGGAACCGACCGATGCTGTTTCGCAATCAGCATCTGATTCCCCACCGACGGGTTGCGAACAGCCAGTTTGCGAGCGGATCAGTTTGCCGGGCACCGAAGACGGAAATTGACGGAGGCGATGCGGGTCCCAATCGCTGCTCAACTCGTTCGGCTAATTGAAATCGAAAAGCACAGATAGGAAGGAAGCGCAGATTGATTATTATGTATTAACCTTGAACAATTTGTCGAAAGTGACTCACCATGAACGAGCGTTGAGGAAGAGTGGACGCCCGTTCGTAGAACATGTCTCGACCTGGATCACCACCTGAGTTGTTGGCTCTGTCGGAGAACCGCTTCAGAAATGGACTTCTTCGCGACTCGGAATTGAATGGATTAAATCTGTTCATGTTTATAGTACGACCACGCACTCGACGAACACAGCAAACAGGCTTCTGGCACACTCGAGAAGAATCCGCAGAGAGGAGGTACTTTCGAAAGCCAAATAAAGCCTGGTGACGTCACTACGAAGGATTTCGAAGGAAAATAAATTCTTCTCGCTAATGAGCATTACCTAGCATAAATTCAGGTGTCAGGTATTGGGGAGTGTTAAGTGTGCGATTAAAGCGTGACGGTAACGACAACACCTCGACAAACGCTGTGTTCGAAAACGCTTAATAATGAATAAACTAATAAACTGAAAGTGGGTCTCTTAAGTTCGAATTGAGCGTGGAAAAATGTCCAGATTTGAGGTATGCAGAGCGAATCTCCTGCAGTGCAAGTCGCTTTCCGACGTGTGTAGGAGTGACAACATTTCTTGAGCGACTTTCCAATGTGTGGAGCACTTGTGAAGGTGCAAAACGAGCTCTGCATATGTCCATGGCCCACTACGCGTCAATTCGCCAAGTTAAACAATTGTTTAAAACAATCACACAAAGGTCTCATATAGCGATGTCTTTACTGCTTGGGAATCAGAATTTTACAAGTCTATATGAAAACTGGCATCTGGCAGATCCCGCTTGGCTTTGCTCATCGTCAGAGCAATTCGCTGCTCTTCGTTTTCGAGTCAACACAGAGCGACTTCTTCTTTTCTTCCAAAGTGTCATCACTCCACACTAAATAATATTCGCCATTTAATCATACTGCGAACGCAAATCATCGAACATGTATTGATCCTAGACGAAATACAAAAGTGAAACAAAATTAGAACTTAAGCCAGTAAGTAAATATGTGAGAAGCGCGCTGCTCACCTGCGACAACTCGACCTGAGAGAGGCCACTCTGAGATAATCCAACCTGCGACAGAGTGGGGTATGCAGGCTGACTGGTCTGGCTCATCGACTGTCCCTGCGTTAGTGGTCCTTGTGACAGCGACGAGAACGAGCCGCCGACAGTCATGTCTTGGCTCGCCGGCTGGCTGGTGTAAGACAGTTCATCGCTTCTGCCACGTCGAGCTTGGCTATGGTTCAGGCTTCGGTTAATTTTCGCTGAAGCGGGTTTCGCTCGCGTGTTGATGATTTGCTGCTGCGGATGACGCGAGTGCTGTGCGGTGGGCATCGATTGCTGATGCTGATTGTAGAACCGCGGTGGGACGTGGGTCATATTCATGAACATCCCGATCGGGACGGGTAGGTTGGCGAGAGCACCCGCGTGCGCGCGTTCCGGACTGATATACGACAGCTGGTCGTGAGTACGGTAATATGGTGGATTGCCCGCTTGATTCATCGACATCGCTCCGTAGGCGTTTGCGGCAGCTGCTTGACCAGATCCTGATCGATCGTAAATAGAGCCTGGAATCATGGCTTCTCGCGCGTCGAACGTTGTCATCTGCATAAAATGCGAGCCGGGATTGAAGGAGTTGATCATTTTGCGAGGCTTGCTGAACTGTATCAGGCTCTCCTTCAGATTATTCAGCGGGCCCTCGACAAGCACCTTGTTTTCCTTGTAAAACGTCAAGAGATGGTTCCACAATGGCTGTTTGGACAGAACTTTCGGGTTGCCGACGATGATGATACCGTATCGTGCGCGAGTAAGAGCTACATTCAACCGACGAGGATCATTCAGGAAACCGATTCCTTGGTGCTCATTTGACCTGACGCACGACATGATGATCAAGTCCTTCTCTCTTCCTTGAAACGCGTCCACGCTGGCGACCTCGATTTCTTGATACAGTTTGGCGTGTAGCGCTCCGTTGTACTGCATATATTGCACTAAATACGCTCGCTGGCCCTCGTAAGGTGTGATGATGCCAATCTGTTCTGGTTTGACGCCGCATTTCAGGAATCTAGTCGTGATCTTCTCGACGTACGCGGCTTCCGTTCGATTCAGATATGATGTTCCTGAACCTGCGATTTCTTCCTGTCCTTGACAGCAATAGAAGAACATCGGTTTGTCAGGTTGGGGCCACGGGAAGTCGACGCCTTTCATCTTGCGCTCGTCCGAATAAACGCCGTTCTGAAGAGAACCTTCGTAGAAAAAGTTAGATGGAAACTTGCTCAATGCTGGATGCATTCGATATTGAACTTCTAGCCGCAATGGGCGAATTCCGAGAACAACAAGACGCTCGAATAATGACTGCGAAAGTCCAGCGCGAGCTGCCTTCTTGCACATGACGACAGGTCCTAGTTGGCAGTGATCACCGACCAGGACCAACTGTTTAGCGCCCAATACGACAGGCACCATGCACTCGGGCTCGGTAGCCTGCATACTTTCGTCGATGAGGATCGACTGAAACTTGAATCTTCCTAATCTCGGGTCGCCAGCGCCGACACACGTACAACAAATCACGTCAGCAGCTTCGAGCAATTCCTTCTCGCAAGCCTTCTTCAACATTCGGTAGCGCTTCTCATCTGCCGACGACAACTCGCCAGTTTCGTCTTTCAGCTGTTGTAGTTTGTGCAGTTCTGAATGGCCTTCCATATTTTGAATCTGACTGTGCAGTGCGAGAAAAGAGACCGGCGAATTAAGAGCTTCACGACTCTTCGCGCATAGCCGAACCACTTTGAGCCCGGTTCGGTGAATCTTCTCTGTCAGTTGATCAACAGCGATGTTGCTCGGGGCACAAACCAGAACCGGCGTGTTGCTCGTCTTGACTAAATGGTATACGATCGTTGCCGAAGTGACGGTCTTGCCTGTGCCAGGAGGTCCTTGAATCAGAGACAATGGACGTTGAAGCGCATGTTTGACAGCATAGACTTGAGATCGGTTCAGTTCTGGCAAGTTTGGTGCTGAGAAGTGTTTGGGAAGCGAGCACCTCATTATCACGTCTTCGATTTCGTGTCCCAGTAGTTTGTGGTAGATATAGCCGGACACAGAAGACTCGTCGACAGCGAATTTTCGAAGCGCCGCTTGCATCCTGGCAATGGGAAAATGACGAGTGAGTTACGTGACAAGACCTAATTTGATAGTATGAAAGTTTCATACCATGATACGGCATCACTGCTGCCACTCACCTATCAAATGATGTTGATTTCCATACAAAATCGATAACGAAATTTGACGTGCATTCACTAGGAACTCCAATATTACTCTTCATCTCGATGCCAACTTCTTCGCTGTAGTTGTCAGGTATCTTTGTAACATGACCGAGGCCAGACCACGGCTTCAGAAGCTCGCCCTGTCATGCGACGAGAGAAAGTGTTATACTTATTCTCTTATCATATTACTCTGTACATATTATAACGTAGTTATATCATTAAATTTTCAGTATGAATCTTACCAAGTATCGCAAACGTAACTCATCGCCGTGCATCAGGCGCATATCGGTATCAGATTTGGTTACAGTGAAATAAGCAATGATCTTCTTGTTGAGGCCAATATCCCAACGAACTTCGATATTATCCTGCGTTTGCGATTCCTTCAACTTCCTGTCGTAATCAGCTTCCATTTTCACAAGAGGCCCGAAAATATTCTGGTACTGATAGCCATCCTCGTATCTCAGCAGAACTTGCTGCGGTTCCTCGTCGACCCCCGGTTTCTCCAAATCCTGGAACGTAGCATCGACATTATCCTTCCACAGTTCTTCGAGCTTGTTTATCTGCTGTGCAGTGATCTGACGCGCTCGCAACTGCTCCTGTTCTTGAGGGACTTTCACCAACCACGAAAGAAACGATCGATCGCTGATGAGCGGCTTCCATTGCTAAGAAATAAGTTTCAAATATGCGATTGACTGCCTCGGACTATTGAAATTAACACCTGCATGCTATTTTCCTACCTCTGGATCCCAGTTCATGTCCTTGAGACTGCTCTGAGCAGCGCACGGCTGCCGACAGAGCAGGACGACGACCGAGTCGGCTTTCGCAGGTATGAAACCGAGAACGAATACATTTCGACATCCGCACGAATAGCACTCGAGGACCGTCTCACCGAGCGGACCATCTTTGTGTAAGGTGACCTCCTTGTGCTTGGCTCGGACGAGATGGTTGATGACGTGACTGCCGGACGTATTGCCGCGCCCGTTGCAGAACCACTTCTTGCAGACGTTGCACTGGACCACGCAGCTGGGATCGTGAATGCCGCAGTACTTGCACGCGTGGTTGGGCAGGTCCTTGTTGTAGTACTGGTCCTCGTCCTCCTCCTCGAAGTTCAGTTCGCCAAACATCTGGCTGACCGAATTGATCGCGTCAGCTGATCGACCGTTCCTGGGATCGATTCCGTTAACCACATCAAGCGACTGAAAGCATAAGCATGGCATTGATTGCTGGCCGTTAGTGGGTCCAGTCAGGAGGGTGTACTCACAGTTCGCGAGTGTTGGGAGTGGTCGAACTGGGACGACTGGGTCTGCGATGGCAACGTGAAGTCGGTGAAGTCGAAATCGGTGCCCTGCGTATCGGCGCCGAGCAAATCGGTGCCATCGGGATCAAGGAAGGTGAGCGTCTGCTGGGAATTGGGAAGATAGGTGTCGAGACTCATGACGGCGGTGAGCGATCGTCGGAAACTTGAAGATGTTCACGTTTGGAAGATTGGACTCGCTCGGTGCGTCCTCTCGCAGTCAACTTAGCGCCATTTTGAGCGAATGACGCAACGCACGCATGGCGACCAACACTCAGCCTGAGCCGGTCAACCGCCTGACTATTCCATTATAACCCATTTACGTCGCTGAAAACCATACAGAAATCGCGTCGTCATCACCTTGTCGGTGAAACGTAAGTGCAGTGCTGCCGTGCTTGTTATACCTCGCTGGACCCCTTCCCGGTTATTGTCTCGCCGATTCTCACCTATTCTCAATTCGTGCGTCTCCCATTCGCGTCTCTCTCCTTCACTTGCTCGTTCATCTCATTCATTTCCGATCCAATTCAACTCTCATCGATGGCGAGCAAGACAACCACCGTTGACCTGGGTACAGATTGGCAGTAAATGAAGAATATTGACGCGAGCATTGAGTACGCATTTCGAACGCCGACCGAGTCACCGATTCGAGCATTTTGCCAGGCAGTTTTGATCGGTTTTCGAAATCGTTCTTGTATTTTTTTCAAAATTGTTGCGTCTCTGGTGGTTCGGTCACGCGGTCTGTCTTCGTACCGCCTCTGTGCCGATTCTTGGCCAGATTGCCACAAGCGCTCTGCTCCTCGAGTACGTCGTCCTATTATAGAGATGAGAAGATTTAATCAATTGAGTTCCGAGCCTCGAAAAGGTCCAATTCCGAAACGGTTCTCCGACAGAACCAACAGCAACGGTGATCGATACATGTTCTACATGTTCTACGAGCGAGTGTCCACTCTTCCTCAACACTCGTTGATGGTGAGTCACAGAATTCTGAAACGGTTCTCCGACAGAACCAACAACCCAGGTGGTGACCGAGATCGTGCGATGTTCTACGAACGGGCGTCCACTCATCCTCAACACTCGTTCATGGTGAGTCACTCAGTTCCACCAACAGTTCAAGGTTAACACATAATCGACCTGCGCTTCCTATTCGTGCTTTTCAATATCAACTAGCCGAACGAGATGAGCAGCGATTGGGACCCGCATCGCCCTCGTCAGTTGCCACCTTCGATACCCGTCATACTGATTCAGGAGGACACCGACAGTACGCAACCAGTCGGCGGTGAATCAGATGGTGATTGCGAAACGGCATCGATCGGAACCCTTGAAGAGGTGGGAAGAGCACTTTCAGAACCGAAATCTGGTTCCGTAAGGAGAGCGGCTTCACCTCTACCACCGGCAGACCAGCCACCCACTCGCAAGAGGAGGCACCCGTCGGACGGCAGCAACTCGGGTTCGGGCTCCAAGCAGCAGGTGACCAGCGCGCCCACAACCCTCTCTACTCATTCCCTCAGTCCGAGAGTGGGCTCCCCACGCTTGGATCGCGACAAAGTAAGTCTTCAAGTCCTTTCTTGTTACTGGTGGCTCTCGTCATTGATATCTTATCTTTATATCTTCATACTTCGCAGGTGTCAAAGGAGATTTGGCAGTGGTATTTAGAATCCAGACAGACTCCGGATTTGTACAATCGCAAAGTTCGCTTGCGCGAAGTTCTCTACTGCGTTCTGCGGAGTTATTTTAGAGAACGTCGTAAGTTGACTTCAGTCAAGGTGCTCTGTTTGCACTCATCTTACATGAATCGTGTCATAACGTTGAGCTGTTCCTTGCCAGCGATCGATCTCTACATTGTGGGCTCTTCGCTGAACGGTTTGGGGAACAACACGAGTGATGTTGACATGTGCCTGATGTACTCGGATGAAGACATAGATCAAATGTCGCAAGCGATTCCCGTTCTTAGTTTGGTGAAGGATATACTTAATGATTACAGTAAGCTAGGATTCTGTGCGTGTTTACCTGTGTCTTTAAACTCGCGATAAATTTGATGACCAGAATTCGTCAAGAAGGCCCAGTTGATCATCGCGAAAGTGCCGATTTTGAAGTTCGTGGATAGTTACAGTGAAGTGGAGGTTGATCTGAATGTGAACAATAGCGTTGGAATTCGCAACACTCACCTCATTACTTGCTACACTCGATGTAAGTTTCGCCAAATTTGTCAACTCCAACGTCTAAGTTTTTCTCATTGAACAGTGGACTGGCGAGTGCAGCCTCTCGTATTAGTGATAAAATCGTGGGCGAGATATCACAACATCAACGACGCTTATAACAAGACCATTTCCAGTTACAGTCTAGTGCTGATGGTCATTCACTATTTGCAACGTAAATGTGTTGTTGTTGGCCCTGATGACTTGACTTAACTGTCGCGATCGATTGTAAAGAGGTATTCGTCTCTTTTAGATGGCTGCGATCCTGCCGTGCTGCCCTGTCTCCAGAAAATGATGCCACAGAAGTTCCGCCCAGACTCTGATATAAAGCAGCTTAGCCTCAGTGAACAACTTCCCGACTACCAGTCGCGCAACAGGCAGTCTTTGGGCGAACTGTTCTTGGGTTTCCTCCAGTACTTTAGTCACAAGTTCAACTACGAAGTCGATGCGATTTCGGTGCGCATGGGAGGCACTCTCAAGAGGGAAGTGGTCTGTAATTATAAGTCCAACAAGAACACGACGAGCCAATGGAATTACTTGTGCATCGAAGAGCCATTCGATCAGACCAACACTGCCCGAGCTGTGTACGATGAAGATGCATTCAAGTTCATTCTGGATGTCTTCCGCAGGAGCTTCTATCTACTCAAGGACAGTCAATCGTTACATAGTATTATCTAGTACGAGAAAATAACCACGCCACGCACTCAATGTTCTCGATTTGCTGTCGCGCATTTTAGTTTGTGCGAAATGTTTCCAACAGCGAGTAATCAATGATCGATCCTATCAATATGATATCTGCCTTACACGATGTTGATCTAATGATAAGAATTAAAGAGGAAAATTCGCAGAAGTCTCTTTCGTTGTTAATCGATTGTCTACGTCTCCATCGGATTCAGTCGTCTACAAGTAACCTATTTCGTAGAAAGCTGGAACCAGTCAAATTTACGGCTCGCGTCTCGTCAACGAACTTTATTTGCTTCCATCGCATTCAAACATCTTAATTATCATCGACATCAATTTTCATATCATGCTCATGTCTACGCGGATGACGTGCTGCCGGTTTTTCCACCAGAAGACGCCGAAGATCGTCGCCGTCGCACCTCTTCGGCCTTCTTCTCTTTGGCCTCCTTCTGTCTTTGGGCCAACAGTCGCGCGTATTCCGCAGCCTGATCTTTCTTCTTGACGGCTCGCTGTCGCTTCTTCGCCAGCCGCCTTCGCTTTCGTTGCAGCAGCTTCGGAGTGATCAGGCGCTGGATTTTCGGCGCGTGAGTGCGCACCTTCTTGCCCTCCTTGGGAGCCAGGGGACGTCGCACGACGTACTGGCGCACGTCGTCCTCCTTGCTTAAGTTGAACAACTTGCGGATCCTGTTTGCTCGCTTCGGTCCAAGTCGGCGAGGAATGGTTGTGTCCGTCAAGCCGGGAATTTCCTGCTCGCCTGCAAAACAAATAAACAATGAGCACAACTCGTGGAAAACGATGACTCGGGCGATGTGAGTGTCACCTTTCTGGACGACGACGAGAGCGAGCACACTCAAGTTGGCGTCGACAATGCACCCGCGCACCGATTTGCGTTTCCGCTCGCCGGTCCGACGCGGTCTGTAGCAGGAGTGGCCCGCCGACATGAGTAGACGGACGCGCTGGTTAGTGAGCACGCCTTGCTTCATCGGAAAGCCTTGCTTGTCATTGCCGCCCGCAATACGAAAGAGGTAACCTTTCCACTCGTCCCCTATGCAGTCTCCCTGCACTTCTTGGCCCATGCGCTTGTCGAAGAACGGACGCAGCTTCCGCTCATCGTCCACTTCGATCAGCTTCTGGCAGCCCGTTGCCGGGTATGAAATGTTCAGCTACGGGAAGAAAATCACCAAAATGGTTATCTCACGAGGCAACCATAATAGCGGCTCGGCGTGACTGTCAATGTGTCAGGGCCATCAAAGACACAAACATGCAACATCCAACTATCAGCAAAATCTTCAACGAATACAGATATCGGCAAAGATGAACGCATCGCATCTGAGTTAAGCAAAATAGAATATTTTAGCATAAAAGTAGTGGAACGTACCTTCATCGTGGCAATGCCGATGAGACGAGAACGAAAAAGGAAGTTGAAACATGAACGGAAGTGAAAGGAGAATGGATGGGCGACCAGAGATGGAGCGACAGGTGGCAAGAGCGAATGAGATGGACGAGCACAGATGGCGCAACAGGCGGAATAACAAACGCACGTTCTCGTCCGATTTAATCGTCGGTTAAATTTAATCGCTAGTTACCGATGAACTCCCGTTTTCTGCCTCGTGTGATTGCCGCTGCCACTTTCGCTCATCATGGATCATGCAGACACGTCTCGATTGCTGCATCCGTCACACAGACCGTACTGAAACCTCATGCCAGCAAAGAACGTGGGGCGAACGCGGCCGTCGAGAAGCAGAGAGTTAGGAAAGAAACTTGGCATCAAGAGGTCATCGACGATGGTGACGTGTTTGGCACACTCAGCGAAAGCAAGACATTGCGCACCCTCGATGCTGAGTATCTACCTGACGACGATGATGGTTATGACAAGCTCGAAATCAAGCGCAAGGGACGGAAACACATCGCTTATTACAGCAAGAATTTGAGCCAGTTGGTCCATGCAGGCGGGAACAAATGTCTGAAAGAGGCACTGGAACTTTTCAGTCAGATGAAGGTGGAAGACAGGCACACTCCCGAAGTGTCTCATTACACTGTACTCATCACCGGATGCGCACACGCCGGATTCACGAAGAAGGCTTTCGAGCTCTACGAAGAATTCTTGAAGTACTACAGCGATAGGAAACCGACCAGGGCCATGATAACGGCTTTGTTCAATGCGTGTTCTGAGTGTCCATTTCCGGAATATGGCTTGGAAAGGACAACTTGGCTGAGAGATCATTTGCGAGAACGAAGTTATCCGTTGAACCCGATTCACTATCACTCGATTATCAAGGCTTACGGGAAACTTGGAGATATGCGAACTGCCTTCAGCATCGTCGACGAAATGGCTCAGAATAGGCACAGCATTACGTCCGACACTTTTGCCATGCTTCTTGTCGCCTGCATTTCGAATAAAGAATCTGGCCTCACACATGCCATCCGCGTCTTCAGGAGATTGAAGTTCTATAACTTGCCAACAACTACTGTCATATACGACTTGTTGTTGAGAACCGTTCGAGATTGTCACATTGGATCGCCAGCAGACGTGAAGCTGTTAGTAGACGAAGTGAACAGAACTTCGATCGATCAAAGTGCAATTGCAGTCCCGAAGAAACGGTTTGCTGCAAAGAGCAGAATGAAGCGTGAATGGATGCCGATTGCAGCAGGCGTGAACGATGCCAGCAACAACAAGGAAGCGACACATAGTCAACAGAACTCTTCTCGACCAGTCGAAGTTGGCCAATCGGAAGAAATTCCCGTTACTTCGTCACAGTCGCAGTTTGCTTCTCTTCCCGCAGCTCCGAACTTCCTTGCTCCATCGTTGGACTCAATTAAGGGACAAGTAATTGCTATTAACTACGAAGCGTTGAAGTCTCCGATAAATCGTCTGATGCTGATCGGTGGCGTCGACGGCATAATTAAAATGATGACAGATGACCAGTTAAAGCCAACCATGAGGACAATCGGAACCTTGCTGGATTTAATTCCGCGCACTGACAAAGCCGAAAGGGAGCTGCTGAATTTGGTTAAGGATTTGGAAGTTAAACCTAATACAGACTTCTTTAATCTCTTAATGAAGCGAGTTTCTCTGCGAAAAGACGTGGATCAAGCCAAGAAGTTGCTGGTCGAAATGCACAGTTATGGTCTACAACCTGATGTGATTACATTCGGAGTCCTAGCACTCGGTTGCAAGAGCATGTCACTGGGGACACAGCTTCTGGAGGATATGGACAAGTGTGGTTTTGTCCCCAATATCGTCATCATCACCGGACTGCTCATCTGCGCCGTGCAAGTCCCCGATTTCTGGTACGTCATCTACCTGATGAACGAGATGAAGAAGAGAAATATTCGCCCGAATGCCAATTTCATCGAAAAAGTTGAGGCGAAGAAGAACGAAATACATTCGCAGCTTCTGGCACACGAGAAGCAGCAATTAAAAGATGCCCCTGACTATCTGACTGACAAAAGATTCATGAAGGGCTTTGATACATTCAACATGTATTACAAGAAATGGTTAAAAGACATACAATTGGAAGCTGACGAGCATCCGTGGAAGCAGTACGAGGTGGAGAACGCTCATCGACGAAAGTTGATGGATCAGTTCGAGAAGCAAATGATGAAGAAGATTCAAGAAACCAATCCTCGCGCTCTCGAAGACGACGACGATGACGACGAGCAAGGCAAAACTGAAACATTTGAAATCGGTCCGAAATAAATGATGAAATCATTGCATTGGGATCAAAAACACTCATTTATTGTTATTAGCCGTAGTGCGTACAAGTGACGGCAATGCGCACCGATCGATTGATCGCTCAATCTTCTTCCTCCTCTTCACCAGCATCTCCACCGCCACTCTGCGCCTTCTTCATGTTCTTCCTCTTGACGCGACCCGGTCGTCCGCCTCCGAACGGCGACTTGAGTGAGAAGTCGATGTGCTTTTCAGAATCGAGTCGGACGATGAACGACGGAATATTGACGACCTGTTTGCGCACTCGGATGTGGCGCTGACGGATCAGGACGCGAGCGTGATGGATGCTCTTGGCCAGGCCGTGCTTGAAGACCTGTGTCTGCAGGCGTCTCTCGAGGAAATCCTCGATGCGCAGACCGAGCACGTAGTCGAGCTTCATGCGACCCTCGTCCAGCACCCCGATGCGGACCAATCTTCGCAATAGAGCGTTGCCCTCGAACAGACGTCGCGGTTCTTTCTCCTCGAGAGTGAGCAGTTCTCGGGCTGCCTTCCGAATCTTGGCCAGCGTGTACTTGACGCGCCACACTTCGCGCTTGTTTCGCAGACCGAACTCGCCGATCAGCTTCAATTCCTGGTCAAGTCGTTCCTTCTCGAATGGACGTCGAGGAGTGACGTAGGTCTTGCTGTGTACCGTCGGAATTCGCGACATGGTTCACTAGGGAAAACGAAAGGAAAACAAGTAAATGTGAGTGTTGGCTTGATCTCAATGTGCAGTGGTCTAGGACCCGGGAAGACATCGAGACTGATACAACACGACCGGAATGCTCTGTGCTGCAGTCAACACGCCGCCACTCAATTGCACCCTGAACAGGGCTAACCTGCCATCCGCAGCACTCATCAATAATCACATCCCATCATTCCCGAGTGCCAGCAATGCGAATTTCGAAGAAGAAAAGCGAATATTAGATGGTGATTTACTTACCACGTTGACGTGCTCGCGATGTCGGTAGAGGAAAAGGAAGTGAAGAGCATTCGATGTTCGATGGCGCCATTCGAACTCTACGATGGTCGATGCTGAGACGAGACCAATTCTGGTCGCGATGAGTACTCCGAAATCCGTACCAGGATCAAGTTCCGACATGGACATGGACTGTGTCAATGCGGCGAGAGGCGTCTGGCTGGTGAAGGTGCCCAAGTAAGTAGTAAGTAGTAAATAGTAAGTAGTACTCTCATTCATTAAGACCGCATCATAAATACAGGGGTTAGTCACTAAATTGCGACACTTTTCAACATCGAATGACAATCGAACCGTCTGCATATGCAATCATCAAATGACCATTTCTTGTCGGCCCTCAGTTGTGTCCTCAGCACGGATCAAGTGCCCAATCCTATCTAAATTGTTCATTAGCCAAATAAACTGACGTAGATGTTGAAGGTCCCATAAATGAAGTTTCCAAGAAGAATTACTTGGATTGCGCGCTTAAGACAATACCCGTTGAGGAAGAAACTGCCGTACGCGAAGGGCTACCCTCTATGCCTGTCAACCGCAACGGTCACGGCCACGTAGCTAAGCCTGTTTTGCTAAGAAGACGAAGGAATCGATATCCAGTGATTAAATATCCTAGCAAAGTCATGGCAAAACTAATATCTCGAAAGTGTAAACAAGCAGAAACTCCTCATGGGGCTCAACTCATGCTAGGACATGTCCAAAACAATACCTATGCCAAACCGATAAATTAACTGCCAAACTAAACTAAACTACTACCAGTTTTGTGATCGTCAACGCCAAATCTATTCGAAAGTGCGAATTCAAAATCGAATTCAAAATCGAATTCAAAATCGAATTCAAAATCGCGTGTTTTCGAAACTTATTTTACGCCGCGCTTATTTGCCATAATTGTGGTCACTCATTTTCGCTCCCTACCTGTTCTTTCACACAGCCATACCTGAAGGAAATATTAAAAGAGGTCTGCAACTACAATGCCAAGAATCCGCACAAGAACATTTGGGAATTGAAGCCCGAGAACCGCCATTACAAAAACAGTCAAGAGTTGAACAAATGAATCTATATCGCATCACTTTGTACTGTGCATTAGAGGTTGGCGCGGTTCGAAAATTTTGTAACCGAACCGCGCAGCCAATGCAAAAACAAGTTTGAAGTAGCAATCTCAATAGCAATTTCCGCAGACAGAAATAGATTATATTTTGTAATTGTTATGATTGAACAACATTAAGAACCACGTGTGGTCGGGAA